>CAIGRB010166695.1:9987-20973 GCA_903798255.1 Fraxinus quadrangulata
TATATTCCAATCGGATTCATTCAAGATAGTATCATTTCCGTCTCTAACGTGTCTATTGTTATAAAATTCAATAATTAAATGTTCAAAATATTCACATGATTTTAATAATAAGTAAGTTGAGTTCCATTTATGGCCTACGTCAGTAATAAAGGTTTTTGTATACGTCATCCTAGTTGCTTCACAAAATTCTTCAAATACTTATTTTCTACTAGGTGTAATCGTGATATATATAAATGCATTCCTAATTCGGTTAATTTCATCATTAACATATTTTAAACCATCTTATACTATTAAATTAAAAATATGACATACACATCGAATATGAAATAAATATCCACCGAAATCGGGTTGAAGTACTCTATGCAATTTATCGATAACAACTTTATTTACACTAGCATTATCGAACGTAAAAGAATGAATTTACTCTTGCATTTATACTCTCTAATAATGTTTATAATAGTATTAAATATAGTTTGGGCATTGTGTGAGTACTCAATAATTTTAAAAGCAATAATTTTTTTATGCATGATCCAAAGTGGGTCTATATATTTTGCAGTTGCAGTTATATAAGCTCTCATATTAATCACTTTCCACATATTCGAAGTTAAAGATATCACACCCCCATATTTTCTAAATCCTCAATCAATAATTTCTTTGTAAAATAAAAATATTCAATTGTATCAGAACGAATAGTATTTCGACTTACCCTAACGTACCTCAGTTGAAAATATTGTTTGACGTAGTTTACGAAATGTTGGTTGTCCGCTATTGCTAGTGGAAACTCCGCCATGGCAACAAATTTTACCAATCCCGTTTGAGTTTTCTCCTCCGAATACATCCATGTAGAAAGTGGCGTAATAGTAGCATCGGCGTTGGAGTACCAAACTGTAGTTGCGTTTGACCAGCTGGAATAAGCCCATGTTTGGCCGCACATAGTTTTGTAGTGACGGTTGAGGTGGGTAGTTCCAATACCTTTTTGCCATGCCAGTCGTTGTTGACAGTATTTACATATTGCTTTGGTTTCTGGAACTCCTTCGAGCATACTACCAGTTTGAATCAATTTGAAATGGTCCCAACATTTTGCCTGCTTCTTCCCCTTTCTTTTCTATCTTACATCTGGAATATTTAATGTAGGTTCTTCATCTCGTTCCAAATCAATTGGAACACTAGGATCAACATCAACATCATCCAAATCAATTGAATAACCACTTTCATGAACGTCGAAATCTTGAATATTTTCTGGAATGGGTAATTCATTTAGATCAACGAATTCATTCCCAAATTGATTTTGGATGGGTGTTTCGTCTTCGACACCGAACAAATTTTCAACAAACGATCGTGAATCCATTTGTGAATAATAGAATTATAATGTTGAAGTTGAACACTTGAAGTAAAATGTAGAAATGTAGAATTGAGAAGTGAATGAAAATTATGTAGTAGTGTATAAAATAAAATGTGCAATCAAGATAATAATGTAAAAAAATGTAGAAGATGATTATAGAATGAATGAATGATATTGTTGATATTGATTTGTAAATTGTAGAGAATAGAGTACAGAATGATATTAATAGTAAGTTTGGTGGGAAAAAAATGTTGTAATGGGTGAATATTTATAGGAGAAGAAATTTAGAAAAATGAAAAAAGAAGAAGACCGGAACGGTCACTGATTTTTCAATGACCGTTTGGTCACTATTTTTTTTTTAAATTTTGTTTTTATTTTATTTTATACACGAGCTACGAGCCGAGCGGCTCGTGGCTCGTGTATATAAGATGAGCCCACGATCCAGTCGCTCGTCTTTTAGACAAGCCGACCAGGCTCTGTTCGTCTAGCGAGCCGGCCTGCTCGGCTCATGCTCAGGCTCGTTTTCGACGAGCTGAGCGGTCGAGCAGCTTGACTCGATTGCCACCTCTTACCATGCTACACGTACATAAAAGTTTAACAGAATTTTTTCACAGAATACTCTTGTCGTTGTCTGATTGGATAGTTAGAAAAAAGTTAAAAATCACGCAGCACCTGCAATTGTTCTGTGAACAACCCCATACGCAGGTTATTGTTCTATTTAAAAGTAAGTCTTTTATTAGAGTAAAAACAAGTACCTTACTTATTTTTAAATTTTATTAACTAACAATAATTATTTATATTAAAATTTACTTTTATAAAAGCTATTTTATTGGAGAACTAACAATAATCATAAATTAAGCACGTGATAAATATTGAATAAAGTGAAAAATCTGGGAACTTATTCAGATTCCATTTTTTTGAGTATTCCCATGTGTTGTAATATTGAGTTTTCTTAGTTTAGTCTAGAATATATTCTTAGTTCATAATTTTTAGGCGTTATATAAGGTAACTAGCAAAGTATAGTCTAGAATTATTTGGGTGTGTGTGTGTGTGTGAGTGTATATATATGTGTGTGTGGCTATCTCCAATTTCCTTTTTTTACTCTAGGAATTGAAGTTTTTTGGTTTCTTGTGTTCACAATTGTCCTTTTTTTTCCTGCTCATATCATTCATATTTCAAAATTCCTTTTGATGTCTTATGCACTATGATTGGGGCTGATGATTCTCCAAAGAAGAATGATTCTACTATAATAGTTGGGTTCCAAGTGCAAAAAACTTCTGCGATAATTACTCCAGAACGACTTGGTGGTACCAACTATGTCGATGGGCTTTGAACGCTCAAAATAAGATATGTGGAAGTAAACGTTGGGGTTATATTTCAGGGACCAAAGTTGCACTTAAAGATGTCCACCCAGAAGAATCTAAAACTTGGGAGATGAAAATTGTTTAGTGAAATAGTGGCTCATTGATGCAATGACAAAAGATATCAGATCCATCTTTCTTCGATTGTCTACAGTAAAAGAAATATGAGAAGTGCTTAGGGAGACATATTCACTGATGCGAACCCACATAACGATTGAATCTACGAAACTCATGGCAAATTAGATCAAATCCAAGAAAGTCAAGAATCAACGTTTGAAAAGCAAGACATAATAAATTATTGAACCAAATAACCAAGAAAATCGCCAGCAATATTTTGACCGTGTGATCACCAAAACTTATGAATTTCACTTAAATTGTTGAACGCTACAAAAATTTAATTTTTGATATGTTCGAAATTAATTCAATGCAGAATGATAAGAAAGCAATATGATTCGCAATAATATCTCTCAAATTGTGTATTTTTTTATAATGAATGGAATGTGTACTATTTATATGGAACCCATAAAACCTAATGAAAAACGAAATTAAGCTTTAAAAGATATAAAAAAGATACCATACATGAGTTTTAATAAAAATAAAATTCTAGGTGAGATTTGGAAAATGCGCGTCCATAATTGCACTATACGGTTGCATAAGCTTCCCTTAAACAATCGCATTGACCAATTGATAGCCTTCAATTGAGCTTCGGTAAGGGGCTATGCGGTCGCATGCTTAGTTACCCTATGTGATTGCATAGGTCTTCACTTCAGTTCTCTCATCCGCTGCTCAAATCAAGTTGATCCATCTTGTTCCGTTTTCCATGTCCAATATGACACTTGTCCGTTTGCTTGTTGTGGTTGATGTTTCATCCACCATAACTTGAACAAGTAATTTCATGGCTTATTTGACATTCTTTGCTAATGACCTAGTCATTGTAACATCTTCCATGATCAATGGATCCTTGCCCTCGCTAACTCTCGTACCATTGATCTCATCATTCCCTATCTCTTCAAAAGGATTCGTCGTCGAATCTCCACATGCATCAAACAATGAGAGATCAGAAACATTTAAAGTAGTAGAACTGTTATACTCACCTGGAAGGTCCAACTTTTTGGCATTATCATTGATCTTTTCAAGCATTTGGAATGGTCCATCGCCTCTCGATTGCAACTTTGACTTCCTTTGAACCAAAAAATGCTCATTTCTCGTATACACCTGAACCCAGTCTCCTAATTCAAATGTAACGTGTTTTCGTCCCTTATTTGCTTGAGAAGTATAATGCTCATTTTTCTTCTCAATTTGACACCGTACCTTCTCATGGAAGGATCTTACTAACTCGACATTTTTCTTTCCATCCAAGCTACCTCTCTTATCAACAAGTAAATGAATTAAATCCAAAAGTGTTAGTGAATTAAAAGTATAAACAATTTCAAATGGAGTATAAGATGTAGTAAAATGTGTGGCCTTATTATATGCAAATTATATGAATGGCAAGCAATCCTCCCAACTCTTCAAGTTCTTATTGACTATAATGCGCAATAGCTATATCAAAGTCCTATTAACAACCTCAATTTGCCCATTTGTTTGTAGGTGACAAGTTGCGTAGAATAATAGCTTAGTTCATAACTTACCCTATAAAACCTTCCAAAAATCACTAAGGAACTTAAAATTTCTATTCGATACAATACTCTTAGGTACTCCATGTAAGCGCACTACATCCTTAAAGAATAAATTCGCAATATTAGTGGCATAATTAGTTTTATGACATGGAATGAAATGAGCAATCTTACTAAATCTATCTACCACCACAACTATGGAATATCTTCCTTTATTAGTCCTAGATAAACTCAACACAAAGTCTATTTACACATCAACTCAAGACTCACTAGGAATTGGTAATGGCGTATACAAATCTTGAGGTAAAACCTTAGACTTAGCCTTTTTACAAGTGATGCATCTACTACAAACTCGATCAACATCAACCTTCATCTTACGTTAATAGAAGTGTTCATTTAACATATCTAAAGTTTTAATCCCAAAGTGACCCATTAAATCTCCGCTATGTACTTCACGTACTAAAAATTCTCTCATTGAACATTATGTATGCATAACTTATTCTCCCGAAACAAATATTTATCATGCCTAAAGAATCTATCTATAGCACCTTTGTCACATGATTTATATATATTAGAAAAGTTTGGGTCATTAGTATATATGTCTTTAAAATATTCAAATCTTAATAATTTAGTACCTAAAGAAGTAAGAAGTACATACATCATTAACAATGCATCCGCCACCACATTTTCTTTACTTTTTTTGTACTGAATAACATATAGAAATGTTTTGATGAACTCCATCTACCTTACACGCCTCTTGTTTAGTTTACCTTGAACTTTTAAATGCTTCATGGACTCAAATCTGTATGAATCACAAACTGCTTTGACCATAGTTAGTGTTGCCATATTTTCAAAGCTCGAATATGTGCATATAACTCCTTGTCATATGCAGGATAGTTGAGAGCCGCTCTACTTAATTTTTCACTAAAGTAACCTATTGGCCTTGGTTCTTGCATTAAGACAGCTCCAATACCTATTCGTGAGGCAAAATATTCAGGGTGTATTTGTCTCCCATTATTAAGAAAAAATAGAATAATGAATAGTATTTTTTGGAGAATATGTAGTTGAAAGGTAAAATAATTTTATTGGTTTGTGTGTATAATATTTTATGTCTCTCATTATTGGGAGAAAAATAGAGTAATAAATAGTATTTTTTGAAGAATGTATGCTTAAAAAATAAAATAACTTTATTGATTTGTGTGTAGAATATTTTATTGGATGAATGTGTGGTAGAAAATCTTATAGTAGCAAATAATTTTTTGGAATAATGGTAGACAAACATGGGTTCAATCTAAAAAATATTGTTAAAGTTAGATAGTGATAAAATATGTGCACTACACAACCTATCCTTAATAGTAATTAAAATCATGTTTTTGTTCAACACCCCCAATGAAATCTTATACTTTTCTTTACAATTTTTGTGGGTGGTCTGGCAAGTGTGCTAAAATCTTTAACAAAATGCCTATAAAAGTTAGCTACACAATGAAAACTTATTACCTCAATTATGATTTTAGGTGTTGACCACTACTTGATAGCTTTGATTTTCTCCTCATCAACTTCAATATCCTTTGCACTAACAATATAACCAAGAAAAAAAAATTCCATGTAAAATGTACACATTTTAAAGTTAGCACAAAATTTTCTTGTCTTAAGACCACAATAACACATATTAAATGTCCTATATGCTCATTTAAATCCTTACTATATACCAAGATATCATTGAATTAAACTACTATAAATTTACCTATATATGCACGCAAGACATGATTCATTAATCTTATAAATGTTCTACGTACTTTAGTAAGTCCAAATGGCATGACTAACCACTCATATAAACGATACTTAGTCTTAAAAGAAGTTTTCCACTCATCCCCTTCTCTTATCCTAATTTGATGATATCCACTTTTAAGATCTATTTTATTAAATATGCATGATCTATGTAATTCATATAACATATCATATAAACTAGGTATAGAGTGATGATATTTTATCGTTATATTGTTGATCGCTTGACAGTCTACACACATCCTCCAAGTCTCATATTTTTTCTGCACAAGTTGCACCGGCATGACACATGGACCTTTGAAGTTCCTTGGTCTCCTCAGGATTACTCCAATAAGCCGACTTGTTTGGAATGACAGCTCTAGGTACAAAGTCAATTTGATACTCAATGCCTCGAATGGGTGGTTGCCCGCTAGGCATGGCCTTCGAAAACAAGTTTTCAAATTTCTGCAATAAAGAAGTAGCCAAATTAGGGAGGGGTGTTTTAAATTCCTCAAAGTTGATGAGTAATTCCTTATAAACCAATAAGATCATAGGTCGGTTCTCAACTACTGCCCTCTTCAACTCACTCATTTTTGTAAAGAAATTCACTTTCGACTTTTTTCTGTTCTCATAAAACCTTTCACTTTACTCTCTTGTGGTTTTATTCCTTTTTCCCCTTCACAATTAGCTACCTCTCTTTTTTCTCTCTTACTTTCTTATTGTGAAGATTAACCTCACTCTCATTTTCTCTCAGTATTTTTTCTTCATCACTTTTCAATTAGAGTTGATCTTCATAAACTTGTGCTGGTGTTAACTGCACAAGAATAATGGACTTCTCGTCTTTAGTAAAGCTGTATCTATTTTTCTACCCATAATGTATCACCTTCCTATCATATTTTCATGGTCTCACCAACAAAATATGTCCGGCATACATATGAACTACATTACATATCACTACATTTTGATACCTCCCAATTGACAAACTCACCAACACTCGCCTATACACCTTAATCTCTCCACATTCATTTAACCATTACAATTTCTAAAGCCTAAGATGTTTTAGTATAGTTAATCCCAATTTCTCAACAAGTGTAGTGCTAGCCACGTTGGTACAATTACCCTCATCAATAATCATACTACATACTTTGTTGTTGACGTGGCACCTTGTATGAAATATGTTCTCCCTTGTTGCTCCAAGTCATCCACTAAGAGCTTGTCGTGTAACCAACAACTCTCCTACTACATATTCTACTTCCTCACCATCACTAGTAGCTTCCAATTTCGATATGTTATCTTATTCACCCTCACTATCACTTACCACTTCTCTATGTCGCGTAAGATCATCGCCCTTTTGTTTGGACATTGAGAAGCAACGTGTCACGATCCCAAGCACTTAAAGCATTTGATATCCTGATTCCAAGAGGGTTGAGAATCTTCTTTGGGTGTAGCTTTACTAGCAACTTCCTCTCTTCCCTTCGATAACTTAGTTCTACCTTTTGAAATTGCCACATCACCTTTATTGTTATCCCATTTTGATCTCCAAAAAGAGTTAGAACCCGAAAAATCCAATGGATATCTAGCTGTTCCCTTCTTCTTCAACTTTCTCTCTACCTTCATAGCTACATGTAGCATATTTTTCAACTCCACATAATGTTGTAGTTTTATCACATTAGCTATCTCTTTATTCAAATCATTCAAAAATCAGGCCACGGTGGCCTATCGATCCTCCTCAACTTTCGCTCTAATCATGGCAATCTCCATCTCTTTGTGGTAATCCTCCACATTTCTATGGCTTTGTAATTTTTGATAAAGATCCATGTAGTAATGATTATGAATGTACCTCCTCCTCATGATAGTTTTCAATTCTCCCTATGTTTCAATACGCCTATCATGATTCATCCTCCTAGATGTTGTTATTTGATCCCTCCAAATTATAGCATAATCAATAAATTCAATGACAACAAGTTTTACCTTTTTCTCCTCCGAGTAGTTATGAAAATTAAATATAAGTTCTATCTTTTTCTCCCATTCCAAATATGCCTCTGGATCGCTTCTTCCTTTAAATGAAGGAATTGTCATTTTAATATTACCCATATTTCTATCAACTCACTCTCCAACATAATCTCTAGCCCTCCTATCATGCCTATCTCCTCTATTCCTCATCCTTCCTATTTCAGCCTCCACCAATGCACCATTATCAATCCCATTACTCGGTTCATTTTTACCACCAATCTGCTCTATGATCCCGCCCATAATGCCTCCTTGTGTTAGGAACTTTTCTATATTGTTCCTTATGCCAATTAGCAAGCAATGTGTACTACCTCTCCATCCACGCCTCTTGCCTATCCATTCTATCTCCTATATCACCAAATAACCTTTCAAATCGTCGTATCATCTCCTCCGACACGATGACTTGACTATTTTTCCGTTTGAAGTAGAATCGTCTTTGTCAGACGTCCTAAATCTAGAATAATATTTGCTTCACGTGTGTACACTCGTGTATCACTCAATTCGATTTTTTCCTTCTGTTAGTCTCATCACTCTGCACTTTTCTACTCAATGCTTCCTTGTAAGTGTTTCAAATAATTAATTTGATTTCAATCAAAATTTCAACCCTTGTGGAGTTCAAACAAAGAAAGGAATGAAAGTGATCTAAAATGATTCAAGAAAGTAGGAATTTGAACTTTGAATGAAACGCTAAGGATAAATTCAAGAAAGTATTTCTTGAATTCGGATTGTGCATTTTTTTTTACTAAATGCGTTAATTCAACAAAGAGCCCCAAAAAATCGAAAATGAATTGATTTGTGGTACTAATTTAGCGTACACACAACTTTTAAATTTTTTGGTATTCTAATTAGATTGAATAACTCAAAAGATAAAGAATACGAAAAACAAAGATAAGGATGCAATAAAAACAAATAAGAAATTAAATGATATAATCTTGATTTTTGGAGACAAGCTCATATACCAATAGATGCAAACCCAGTTACCAATTAAAGCTACAAAATCCACGATAGATTAGATCAAACCTAAGCAAGCCAAGAAATAACATTTGAAAAGCTCGACCCAATATATTATTGAACCAAAAAATAAAGACAATCGCCAGCATTTTCTTAACCTCGTGATCACCAAAACTTATGAACCTACTTAAATTGTTGAACGCCAAAAGAATTTAATTTTTGATAAGTTCGAAATTAATTCAATGAAGAACGAGAAGAAAACAATATGCCTTGCAATATGTGTCTTTTTACAATGAATGGAATACGTCCTATTTATATAGAACCCATAAAATCTAATTAAAAAGAAAATTAAGCCTTAAAAGATACCATACAAGAATTTTAGGAAAAATAGAATTTTAGGCGAAAATCGCACTATGCGGCCGCATAGGCTTCCCTAATGCGGTCGCATAGACCAGTTGATAGCCTTCAATTGAGTTTTGGTAAGAGGCTATGCGGCCGTATGCTAGTTACCCTATGCGGTCGCATATGTCTTCACTTCAACTCTCTCATTTGCTGCTTGAACAAGCAATCCCATGGATTCTTTGACATTCTTTTCTCGTGATCTAGTCATTGGTCTTTCCTTAACGATCAACGAATCTTTGCCCTTGCTAGCTCTCGTGCCATGGATCTCATCGAGCAGGATGCATTAAAGGCCTATCAACTACATTCCAAGGTAAATCTTGTTCGTCAAAAATGGGGATTTGTTATCTCCTACTTTGGCAAACTACAGAAGGTTTGGCAACAACTTGATGATATTGATGATCTGTTCTTTGGTAGAAATATAGTTCAAAGGTTAATTCTCAATGGGTGTATATGTTTTTGGCTGGCCATGATTCTCAATTGGATGGGGCTAGAGGTCAAGTACTTGCTACCAACCACTTCCAAATATACAAACTACTTATGCTGTGATTTATGCAGAAGTAATCATTAGGATGCCATGTTAGGAGAAACAATTGGGGAAGGAGCTATGATGGCCTCCAGGAAAACGCCTAAATCAAAGAAAGATTGGAAGTATACTCACTGTAAGAGTATATGTCATACAGTGGACACTTGTTTTCAAATTCATGGATATCCATATTGGCATCCAATATCAAAAAAGATATCTCAAATGTCATCTAGTGTTAAAGAAGATGACATTAATCCAACGAAGAATCTTGCCACAACTTTGGGATTCACTGCTAAGTCAAGTACTTGTTTTACTAGAAATAGGGATCGTATAATTGACTCTGGTGCAATGGACCATATGACTTATGACCGTTATATATATAGCTATTTATCCTCTAAATGTCCAGAACCACCATTACCAATGCCAATGGGGTTTTATCTCCAACTGTTGGTGTTGGTAAGATTCCATTATTTCCTATTTTAACCATTAAAGATACCTTGCTTGTACCTTCTCTCTCTCTCTCTCTCACACACACACACACACACACTCTCTCTCTCTCTTAACCAATTCTTATAACTGTGTTTCAATGCTCTTTCCCACTGTGTGTTTCAGGACATCCATACCAAGGATATGATTGGCACTGGTAAAGAAAGTGGATGATTGTACTATCTGGAGGATGGTTTTCAACAGTCCAACATAAAAAGGCAAGCTCACTTCGTAAAAGAAGATTTGGTGAGTAAGAGAAAAAGGAAAAGATTGGTTATGGCATAGGTGTCCAGGTGTCACGGGTTGCCTTTTTTCTTAGCACAGAAAGGGACACCGTGCGGCAGTAGTCTGCTCCGCTAGACTACCTTCCGCCTTTTCTCGGGACGAAAGAGATTTTGATTGCAAATATTAGAAAGCTTGAAACACAATTGAAATGAAATTGATCATTGATTACTGAAAGCGAGAAATTACAATTGGAAAGCAGGAAATTACAAATGGCTAGTGCAGGGGGCGAACACTAGAAAGCTTGAA
>CAIGRB010166729.1:1545-18025 GCA_903798255.1 Fraxinus quadrangulata
GTAGATTTTGTAATCACGGGGTCGAGATATTCTTATAATTGTCTTGGTTTCTTGATTCAATTATTTATTGGATCGAACTTTAAATTCCGGGTTTGAATTCTTAAATTGTGTAGCCAAAAGGTCGTCATATCCGTTTGTGATTGTGTCGGTTGTTTGGTTCATTGTTTTTTGGATCAAAATGCATAAACCTTATTTGTCTTGGACTTTCTTCTTAGGTCGGATTCAATCTCCTGTGGGTTCTGTAGTCACTGTCGCTAAACGGGTTCACATCAGTATGGCATAAATCATGTTCTAAAGACAGCAAAAGTTGGAAGAGAGAATCTTATGGTTCTTAATACGACAAAAACACAAGTAACTTTTTGGACGAGTCAAAACATTCTGACCTTTAGACTCTGCAAGTGATTTGTAAGGTCAATAGCCTGCATTCTGATGCTATTTGCCACAGATGGTATGTCAAATACATATTGCCCATCTTTCATTTCAGACCTGAAAAGTTTGTATAGCATAAGCAGAGCAATTAAGAATTTTAAGAACAAATTTCATAGTTGGTGGTAGCGTGGAATTAAAAATAGTTCTCACTTCTTCAGAATTGCTGCAACCACAATATCTTTAGCCGCAAAAAGTGCTGGCGAAGTCTGCAGTAAGACAAATGATTGAAATCTTCAAGCGGAGATGATTATCAAAACTTGAAAGAGTAAGATAAGTTCGCATCAGAATTTGTGTAACTTTTTAAGCTGCAATCTTGGATAGGACTAGACACTATAATGATAACTTATTTTCTTCTTTAACACTATCTGGTACTATTCAATTCTCCTTACTAAACATGCCATTATAGTTTAATATAGGTCCATAGTCGACATATGAAATTGCTTTAGAGGAAATTGCATAGACTTTAATGAGCAAAAAGACTTTGAAAAGGGAATGTTGAAGACAATACTTAAATGATATACACGTGGCCCTATCTAACAATTTAAGTTTTTGGATCAAATGGTTCAATGTGGCATCAGAGCACGCAAATGTCCCAGGTTCAAGTTGCACTGTCACTCATTTAAATGAATTATGCACGTGATAGCCGTTGACGGGAAAAAATGAACCCCGTCTATACGTGAGGAGGCTTGTTGAAGATCTAACAATTTAAACATTTAGATTAAGTAATTCAACAGAGAACAGCGACATAAACTAAACGTCCAGAGAATAGAAATTTATCTCCCATAAAAAACATAACGCACCTTATGGAAATTTATAGTACATGTTACATTTATCTGGGGAAGCAATTGAAGGTATTGCACTTCACCCAACTCCAACTGTGTCAAAATAGTTAGCATCACCTACAAGGCAAGAAAAATCAGTAGTTCAACATCATGAGGCAAAATATCTAGACATAAGAAATTCATTTGTGATTTTATAGCATAAATTTCAATAATATACAAACTGAAACAAAGTACTTAGGTTGATAATCAAAGTTTAATTTTTTTGACAGGAAGATGAAGGCTTGTAAGGAAGCACACAAACTTTATTCAAAAGCAGCAACTTGACCGACCTCTTCTTTCATGTCAAATTTACGAGATGCTGTTTCTTTGACTAACGAACAAGTATCATTGGCTGCACTTCTGTTGCTCATAAAAATATGAGAGAGTAACAAATTTACAGCATATGCATCTACGCCATCACTGAAAAAAATAATGTTTTTAGCAAAGTCTGTATCTTCAATCCCACAAATGGGAGGCTACATAGAAATGGCATTTGGGTTACCTGTACATCAAACTCCGAAGCTTGAAGTATGTGATATCATCAAAAAGCAGATGGCAATAAGAAAATCTACCGTCACGTCCAGCACGACCTATCTCCTGCATGAATTATTTAATATTTTTAAGTCTACAGTTTATTTTATTTTATTTTTATTTTTTCGTGGTTGGGGTGGGGAAGGACACACCTAATGAAACTGCTAATAATTGGGAAAAATTTATAAAAAAGAAATTTGACCTGTACATACTCTTCCAAACTTTCGGGTAAGCTATAGTGAATTACCTGCAAATAATGCCACAAAGAAGACAAATGCATAAACTCAAACTCATTAAAAGATTTGTGGATACATTCCTTCAGGGTGATTTCTTAGGTGCAAGATGCAAATTAAATGTTATTGGTATCCTCTGAAATATTTTTAAGACCAATTAATTGTGAATGTTTAATGAAAATTAAATAAATGATATGAAATATGAACACAAGGTTTTCTTACAGCTCCAACATCACTTTTGTCGAGTCCCATGCCAAATGCAACAGTTGCAACCACCTTTGAGATCAAAATAATTCATGTCAGTGAACCCATGATTTTAATTTCCACAATGCATCAAGGAGATTATCACACCTATGAAATTATATAAATATAAAAAATAAAAATATAAAATGATCCCAATAACTTCCTTACCACTCTTATCCTATTAGAACAAAACAATTCCTGAATGCGGTTCCTATCTTTAGCAGGAATGGCACTGTGGTAACTCTGAGAAACATACAGAACTTCTTCAATATTTCCAATATAAAAAACAAGGAACTGCAGTAAGAGAACATAAAGCTTGCATCGTTCAAATAAACTGAGATTACAAATGCTATACAAACCTTAGCTGAGATGTTGTTATCACATAGATATTTGCTTATCATGTCTGTTTCAGACTGCACCAAATTGTAGGACACAAAGTTACTATAAGTCAAAATCACAAGAGTAAAGAGAGAGTAATCTGGTCCAAGTTTATATATTCATCATTTTTAGAAGAATTAAAACCATGGTATACCTGAAATTTACAGTAAATAATGAGGCTTTTGATATCCAAAAAGGGAGAAGACTTGAGCAATGCCACCAAATCTTTCATCCTGACATTGTTAATAGAATATTGAGCTATTAAAATTCAATACAAGAAAATTGACAAAGTGTGTGTGTGCACACTAACCTATTCCTGCTCATAGACACCGATAAATGCAGATTATCCCTTAATTGGGCTGACTGAATGAGATTTGTGGGAGTAATCTCTAAAGCGTGCATTATGTCATGCAAAGTTTTGGTTGTTGCAGTTGCAGTCATAGCTAGAATGCATCCAGCATTAAGCCTCCCACGTAGCAAGGAGGCTCTAAGCCTCATATACGAAGGTCGAAAATTATGTGACCTGTCAAAAATTTTAGGTTTCAGAAAATTATGAAACTTCATACAGTGATAATGAGTTTGGCATATTGCGGTCATAGTAAAGGAAACTCTTAAGATCCAATTCACAAGCTGATAAAACTGGGAAGAAAATAATCCTACAAATGCTCACCATTCAGAAACACAGTGGGCTTCATCAACAACCACGAGAGATACTAGTTGACTGCCAGAAAATATGGATAGGAATTCTGCATTCATAAACCTCTCTGGTGAAACAAAAAGAACCTGAACATGAACCGAGAAAATTTCTTAGTGTTTAGGTACATATCTAAAGGATAAAGTGAGTGCTTATCACATTTCAACAAAAAAATCCATCAAAAGATCCATAATGGTGTGAAATGGTCTTAAACAGAACCAATTGATTTAGATGCATTTACATAAACATGAAAAAAACAGTTATGTTGCAATCAAGGACTTAAGTTGACCTTTATTGCCCCTTCTTGTAGTAACCTGAGGGTTTTTGCAGCCTCCTCGGGTGTCTGAAACAGCCATCAAGAAACATCAAATTTATAAAAATAATCAGAGGGACAAAATTGCATATGTATCCATCGACGCTGAGAGAGAAAATACCTGGCTGCTGCACAAAAGACCACCCGGAATTGAAGGAGGCAGCTGTTTAAGTTGATCGATCATCAAAGCCACTAAAGGACTCACCACAAGGGTGACTCCTGGCAAGATCAACGCAGGCAACTGATAACAGAGCGACTTGCCAAAACCCGTTGGCAAAACCAGCATTGTTGATTTCCCAGAGAGCACCATCTTTATTGCCTCCAACTGACCATTCCTAAATGAATCATACCCATGTGTGAACTTTAATAACTTCTCCAAATTTCCATCGGAGGCCTCGTTTCGTACACTTATCACAGCCTCCTCAATCGATTCACTAACAAAAGCCATACTTTCCTCTCTCTCTCCAATCTCCAGAACCAAACCCTCTTCATCAAGAATCTCACCACTTTCCTTTCCTTCATTTCCAACTCTCAATTTCTTTTTAAAATATCTTGAAAATTTTCTACGCCCACTATATGCACTAAAGCTCTTTCTTTTATTCTTAAAGGCAAACTTTTTCCTCCCATAGCCATTTATATTAAGCTTCACAAAATTACCTTCAGTAACACGTTTAGGCTTGTTCACATTCATTGTCGAAGAAACATTAAAACCAATCAAATTAAGATGTTTCCTCACCTTTTCGGAAGAAATTCCTTTGCTAACAGCTTCATTTTTCACTTCTCGCCGGTCAGCATTTTGCACGTGAATTTCACTTTTAGTATCAGTTGGAAAATCCTTTTCACTGGACTCAAAAATGAGATTTTTATTCTTTGATTTATTGGAAAAAGATGCGAATTTCGACAAGCAATGGCTGCCGGGTAAAAGAGTATCAGAGGCATTATGATAATTTTGGTGGTGTGTTGAGGTATGGATTTGAAAAGGTAAATTGGAGAAATTTGGTGGAGGGATCTGGGGATGGCTTGGAAATGAGTCTATTATGGGAGGTTTTGGGTCGGGTTCTGTGATGGGTTTTAAGTTTTTGGTGGAGAGTTTGAGTTTTAAAACGGGCCGGGAAGTGGTGGGGTCGGCGGCTTTAATTTTGGTTCTTGATCGGATGGTAGATAGACAGGTGGGTCGCGGTGATGGCACTGCCGGCAGAGGAGGCGTAGGTGACGGAGGTGGTGATTGACGCGGCGGTGTGGCGGAGATATGAGAGCCGTCGGAATCGGAGTCGGAATCCATGGCGATAATTAAGATCTAGAGTGTCTGTGTGTTCGCGCCGGCGAGGGTATAGTAGTTTTTTTTTTTGTACTTTCCCGCCTCTTTTGTGTTGGTGAGGTTTTCGTAGGATAATTATTTGAATGGTGACTGAACTTTGCCAAATATTACCACTATGAACTTAAAAATATATGTTAATGGTCACTCAATTATGTCAAGTGTTACTGCTTAATAACTAATCTTAAAAATGTATCTATATGATCACTGAATCGTGCACCATGTTATCCATCCATCACTCAAGTGAAAAAAATTGTTAGATTCAACAAACGACATTGCCTTAAGTGATAGATAGATAACACGGTGTATAATTCAGTGATTATTGAGATACATTTTTTAAATTTATTTATTAACACTTCGCATAATCCAATGACAATTGAGATACATTTTTAAATTCAATTATTAAATCTCTCAAATCAACTTCTATGAAAGAAGAAATCAAATAAAATGAAGAGACAAAAAGGGTAATAGAAAATGAGAGACCTATAAATCGAAAAAAAAAAAATAGAGCTTTTGTTGATGTCTATCATGAAATAAATGAAAATTTTACTATCCAAATGAGGATATATGATGCTAAATTGGATTTGAATGATTTACGTAGTCATCAAATTCCCGACTAGCATATCTCCTTCATCGGCAACTACCATTTCATTTATTTGAGTTACCGGATTGCTCAGTTCACTGGCCATTTCTTGTTGCTGTTTTCAATCTTTTTGTTGTTGTGCTTCAATGGTACTGAACTATGATAATTGCTACTACTTAATAACTGAATTTTAAAATGTATCTTAATGATCACTAAACTATATATAATGTAATCCATCAATCACCAAGTTAACGCCGTTTATTAAACCTAACATATTTTTCAACTTGAATGATGAATGGGTAACATGTTGCACAATTCAGTGACCATATAAATACATTTTTAAGTTTAGTTATGAAACAATAACATTTGACAAAGTTTAGTAATTATTGAACTACATTTGTAAATTCAGTTATTAAGTAGTAATACTTGACAAAGTTTAGAGACCATTCAAATAACTAACCCTTGTTTTTGCTATTTTAGGGTGAATGAGAGACTTTTTGGTCATTGTGGGTAAAATAGGCAAAATACGTTGAGTTGATTTGTTAGTTTAAAAGATTATGTCAAATCCATGACCAATCTACTTTAGTTTTGATAACTAGTTTCGAGTTTGTGTAAAGGAAAAAGGTTGCCATAGATTAAGCCTCTCTTTTGACGATTTTTTTTTTTTTGCTACAAAACGTCTACGGTGAAAGTGGGCTTTTGAGCGATGAAATACAGTCTTATTGATTTCTTTAAGTTGTCCATTTTCTCTTTTTTTAATACAAAATTCATTGTTTTCAAAGCTATCCTCAACTGCCAACAAAAAATTATTTACGTGCCATTGAGGGTGATGTTGTAATTTTAAATTTTTGTCATTGAAGACACGAGTGAAAATTAATTTTCAACTATTGTGAGTCCAGTATAAAAAAAATTGCGGCTGTTAGGTGAGTAGATACTTTTTAATTAATATGCTACTGTTGAAAATATTGGAAAAACTTTATAATGCCAAATGAAGACAGTCAAACAAGATTTAATAATCCACGAAAATTTATCAAATCATATTGTTAGGTTTTTAGTATTGGCGATTCTGTAGACAAAATGACTAATATGTAACATGTTGTAAAAGTCAAGGATCTAGAATTCAATTTATATAAATTGGGTTATGAGGTCTAGGGTTCAAGCATGGAAAGAGGAGAAACACGGCGCCGCATTATTGCTGGCATATCGCCTGAACACTGTTCGAGCGACCAAAGCAGAATGGCTGTCACTCGCTTGTCGTTGGATCTCGCTCGAGCGAGAGGCCGTCGCTCGCTTGTTGTCGAGGTTTCGCTTGAGCGACATGTTGTTTCCGAAAACCCTAATTCGCGATTTTAAACAGATTTTTCCTGCCCATTCAACATAATTTCCCTCTCCTATAAATATCCAAACCATTGGACTATTTTTGATGTGGTTGTTCATTATATTACTTATTCCTATCATCATTAACACAGATTATTCCAGCCCATTCAACATAATTTCCCTCTCCTATAAATATCCAAACCATTGTACTATTTTTGATGTGGGTGTTCATTATATTACTTATTCCTATCATCATTCGAAGATCAAGATATTATTACATTAATTCTATCCTTTAGATTCTTGAGATCATACAACCACCGGTTGGGAAAAACATCAATTCCTTAAACCAAATTACCAATTACTTCTTATTGGTCATAAGAATGTAATTTCTCAGTTAGATTTCAGAAGTTTTTCAAGATTGAGAGAGGTTCGACTACAAGCACAGGAATAAGAACAGGAATATGTGATTCCTGGATATCCACTTGGAAGAGACGTGTGCAGAAGAACGTGAGACCGCTACAGCAAATCTTGATAGAAGATTGTGAGTCTGTAAGTACAGCAGAACTTGAAAACTACAAGAGATAGATTGAGATCTAGCAAGTTAGCTAGACAGTATCTACGATAGCAGATTGCAAGGCTGGAATGAGCAGCAGATCTTGGAGTTGCAGGGTTTACAACAACTAGTAGAACTAGTTTGAAATTGAACTGTAACTCACATTGTTTATAGTGGAGGTAACGGCTTGGTCCCGGAGTTTTTCCCAGTTGAGTTTCTCCGTCATCATATCTGTGTTCATTGTTTATTGATTTTCATATTACAACTGCAGTATTCAAATTTAGGATTAAAATTGGATTGTATGTTTAATCATCAGAAACTAATTAAAAGTGACATGTTACTTTAATTAACATTATTTCGCACGTAAGGTCGAATTACGCGTTTTTCACATGTGATTTTTATCCCATTCATAATTAGCGTCCACACTAAGAATTTATTAAGATTGAAAAGAAAAAGTTGACAACGAGAGTTTGACACTTTTTAGAATTATTGAATAATAAATAATTAAACAAGGCTAATAACAAGTTTGATTGTACATTGAAGTAATTTAAAATTTTCTCATTGCAATCAAACAATTATTTTCAGTTCCAAACGACCAATTAACACAAGAAAAAAACAAGAATGTCTAATATTTTCTCCAAGTACGTATTAGATGTCAAGCAACTTGAGTTAGGTACAAAATATCATATCATATGGTATGTTCGTTGTACATGACTAGACGTTGTGTACTATTGCGCAGCAATAATCAATCTCATTTTGATATGATGATTTTGGCCACTTATATGCCCATGTTTACTAGCATAAGTTAACAAAAGAGGCTATTGTTATCTAGTGCTCGTCAGAGAAACCCGAGTTAGCTGCCAAGATTCAAGAAGATGAAATTAGCATTTTTAACTTGGAGGACTGGGCGATGTGCATGACAGCACTCATTTTCATGTCACGGTTCTGACAACTTATAGTCCATGTTTACTTGTAAAAGCCAATAGAAAATGTTATTTTCTCTCATACATATTTGGCATGCAAGATTGGAAGAAGTGCACTATGGTGTGTCAATATTGAAACACAACTTCACTTCACATTTATCGCCTCTTCATTTTCCATGTTTACTAGCAAAAGTCCACAGAAGATAGTGAATTCTCTGATGCTTGATAGCGGTAGAACGAGCCGAGCTAGCTGTAGACCTAAAAAATTTCCTTCTTTTCTTAACCACACATTCTCCAAAAAATTACTATTTCTCTCATTATAACGTGGAATAATGGGGGCGAACGGCTTAAGATTTAACTGGCACGTTTAGCTTGTAGGATTGATGATGTGCACTGTTTCATACCAATCTTCATGCTCATTTGTGTCACAGTTCGAGCCACTTATATGTCCATGTTTAGTAGCAAAACTCAACACAAGATGCTATTGGCCCCCGGCTTCACTCAGGGCAACTTGTGCTGTCTGCGCTTTTGACCATACTTGTAAAATCATCAACATACAGGAAGCTATCGATATAGGATTCTTGTGGTGTGAGGTTCTTGATTTCTGAGCAAATTCTTTTGTAAAAGATGAAAATAATTCAGATATATTACCAATCAAAGCAGCCTCGCGAGCATGGGGAGGAGTATTATTTACTGTCGACACAGCATTTAAACAATCCGACTCAATGCAGATCATCAACTCATGTGCGCAAACTGCAGGCCTCATGTGCGCAAACTGCAGGCCTTCTAAGATAGCATAACATTCAGCCAGGTATAGTGATATATAGCCATGAAAAAACTTCGAAATGCTTGCTATAACTATACTGTCATGGTCTCAAGCAACTCCAACAGCCATTACTGCCCCCAGCATTACCGCGTCAACATTCATTTTTAGGGAAAGTAGGGGAAAAAAAGGCCTTTGCTACATCTTGCATATTTTAGCAGCGTAAAACACCCTCAACCAAATTCTAAATGTATGCTGTATAGCAAACTTCTGCGGTATCATCACCAAACGCCAAATAGGGAAGTGTCTTGCTTGCGAGCTCAATAGAAAGCCTGGCTCATCAATCACATCGCTTAAGTGAGTCGAAATATTCAGTTTCTAATGATGGTACAAGGAAAATACCCAACTCAAAAAGCTACCTATTGTGATTAGATGAAACAATCTAAGATTGCGTAAATTTCCTCTGTTCTGGGATGTGATTTGTCAACAGAGTAAAATTTATGAACTTGGTTATCAACCTCAATCCAACTGCAACCAGGAGTCTTATAAGCATTCTGCTCGTTCAATGATTTCCTCACCTTCCACACTTCATCCCACTTCCCCAACTCCCCATACAAATTAGCCAACATTGCACGATAACCTCCATTATTAGGATTGACCTCGATCAATTTTTTTACTGCAAGTTCAGCAAGGTCAGTACACCGGTGAATCCTACACCCATTAAGCAAAGAACCCCATACAACCTCGTCAGGCGGAATCCTCATCCCACTCACAACTTCCATAGCATCTTCAAATTGACCAGCTCGACCTAGAAGATCTACTATGCACCCATAATGCTCAATCTGAGGCTCAATCCCGTACTCCCTAATCATAATTTCATAATAATGACGGCCATGCTCGACTAACCCTCCATGGGTACAAGCATTTAACAACCCAATAAAAGTCACTCCATCTGGCTTCACTTCATCCCCATGAAGCAGCATTTCCTCAAAAGCACTAATAGCTCCCTCGCTCTGACCGTGCAGCGCAAAACAATTTATCATAGAGTTCCAAGAAGTCAAATTCACCTTTTTAGTCCTATCAAAAACCATTCTTGATATTTTCAAGTTCCCACATTTCCCATACATATCAATCAAAGAATTTGCAAGAAACAAATCCAAACCAAGTGCATACCTATAAATATATGCATGAATGCTTTTGCCAAGTTGCAGCATCCCACAATGCCCACAAGCAGAAAGCGTACAAACCACTGTCACCTGATTAGGCCTATTCCATCCCCCTATCCCCTCCTCAAAAATCATTCTTCTAAAGAACTCTATGGCCTCCGAAAACAACCCATTCTGCATACACCCTGCGATAATAGAATTCCAAAACGGAGTATCTCTAATACTCTCAGGCATTTCTTCAAAAAGAAGAACTGCATGCTCCACTTTCCCAACTCTCGTATACCCTGAAATCATCGCAGTCCATGACACAACATTCCTGTCAGACATTTCATCGAACACCTTTCTCGCGAGGACTATATCAGCACTATATCTTGAATATGCATTCAAAAGCGCCGTTTGCACAACCGTGTATTTCCAAAAACCCAATTTAACAATCTGGGTGTGCACCATTTGAGTCCCAGAAGGCTTAACGACTTCCGGGAAAGACTTCAAAACTATAGGGAATATGAACTCATTAGGCTTCGAATAATTTCTTCTCACCATTTTGCGATAGAACAACACAGATGAAGTATGATCGCATAGTGCAGTATATGCAGTAATCATCGCTGTGTAAAGATAAATATTAGGTGAATTGAAGTGGTCGAAAATGTACCGCGCATAGGCGAGATCAGAGAGATTCACTGTGCAAAAACGGAGCAATTTGAATGAGTAGAAATGGGTTTGGCCATGGCCGAGAGCGATGAGATGAGCTTGCAGTTGTTTGAGGTGATTGAGGTTGTTGCATTTGTCAAGGATTGAGAGCACGTGCTTGTTCAAGCTGGTGGCGGGAAACATGTTCTGTATGCTCCCTAAACATTTTGTTCATTTGTTTACATATAGCGCGGATTCATTTGTTGGATTGTTTCGCCGAGTTGAGAATTAGGTTAAATTTACTTATAAGTCACTACGTTTTAAAATTACTTTATTTTACTAGGAAAACTTAGTTTGTGTATCATATCACTATTTCACAAACTAATGCTATTCAGTCTTACTGGAATTTTAACTCTAGTCTACGTGACATTGATGTGACATTAAATGATAAGTAAAATTAATTCATACTTCATTTAACATATCATCTAAAGCGCACCTAAACTGAAGTTGTAACTCCAGCAAGGATACATTGCATTATTCTATTTCACATGGCTTAATGGATGAATCAATGGACACACAACAATTGCCCAAGCAATTGGCACTCCTTGAAGCTTTCTAGCCGATTGGAATCCATATGCCTAGCCGACCACACTATTGCACGGAGTCACATAAGTGGTTCCATAGTAAAATCCAAGAAGAGCACAAATTAATTGAAAGATGGTAACAGACTCAACACTTGACAACGACAAAACAAGTTATTTAATTTTTACCTACCACTACTCTTTTTCTGGATCGTTTTCACTTTATGCTGCATGATATTTTAAACGAAGTTAATGTTGTGTCTATTTTGTCCTTCCACACGAACATGCATTCTAACGCGTTCTCTATATTGTGCAGGTGGAATTTCTAAATATTATCAAATGTGTTCTCAGGGCTAATCAACAAACAACAAAGTGGAGAAGTTGCCTGCGTCTTTCTATGGATACAATTATCATTAATATGTTACATTCACTTTATCCAAATCTATATTTTTGTAAGAAATCAATTATACGACGGTACTCATAAGAAATTTAAATCCCCGACTCTGCGACACCAACAACAACAGCAGAAATCGACTGGTTCAGGCTACAGTATAACAATTTGAGAACATGATAAGTTTTAGATTTCAAGGAATTAGAAAGCAATCTCCTTTTCTTTTTGCAAATCTTCATTCTCTTCTTTGAAGGGAGAATAGCCAGGTGCTGGGGAGAGCCAAAACAATGAAAGTTTTAGTAGCCTGAAGAAATTTTAATTGAAAGATCATTTAGGTATTTATATAACCGTGTTATGTTAATTCCTTTCACTTTTTCTTGTTCCTGCAAAATATAAAGAAATTAATGAAGTCAGCGCATGCATTGTTCCTTGCATTAAAACAAAAACAAATTTCATATACATATATTGAAACTTCGAAAGCGGACTATATTAAAGCATACGAGTTCTTTTATAGTTTCAAGCTAAGGTTCGACGTAGAAGGCCACATCGTAGATGTAGAATAATAGGAGCCACGTCCAGAACAGAAAGTGAACTAAACAGAAGTCAAAACTTCATGACGTAGCTGCACAGATTCCTCAAAGTGGAACTCCAATATGATATCATTGATAACGATCAAACTAAGCTTATGTTAGGCACCCGAAAGTTCTTGTCATAGTTTAATTGCTAGGTTGTTAATGGGTTAGGGTATTTTGGGTAGATTGCAAAATACACGGTGCACCAGCTCAATATAAGCCCCTGTTTGGTGCACATTTTGGGGCCAAGAATGCATTTTTTTTCTTTTTTATGTGATGAATAATATATGGTTGAAAAAGAAGGAAATATTATTGATGTGATGGAAAATATTATTTTATTGAAAAATGTGTGGTTGAAAATGAATAGAAGAATGAGAATGAGAAAAATAATTTGGCTCAAACAAGGTAATGGTAAGATTCTTAAAAAAAAATCATGGAGGGCCAAGAATGCATTTTTTTTCTTTTTTATGTGATGAATAATATATGGTTGAAAAAGAAGGAAATATTATTGATGTGATGGAAAATATTATTTTATTGAAAAATGTGTGGTTGAAAATTAATAGAAAAATGATAATGAAAGAAATAATGTGACTCAAATAGGGGCTAAGTAGGGGGATGGAGCTCTATTCTCATTTAGGCAGAAATTGAGGGTAAATTTGGGAGAGAGGCAGCCTCTCAAAAGCTGGCCATTTGCTGTAATTTCTTTTTAATTTCCTTTCATTTGTTACAGTCATCTCACAGATTCAAATCAGGTTCTTACCAGCTTAATCATGAAATGTATGTATTGTGCAGTTAAGTTTTTGATGTCATAAATGAAAACGAACCATTAGGCATTTCAATCAACATTTTGGCATCATTTCTCGACACCAATACATTCCAGACAAGCTTCATGCTAGAAATCATGGTTCAGATAAAAAACATGATAATCACACATCTGGTGACCATTATAAAATTTATGAATTAATAAATGATATAATCAACCAAGAACACAAAAATTGTCATTAGCAGCTAGAGTTGAATACTGTACATTTTTCCATAAATGCAGTTTCATAAAAAGGAAAAGAGTAAAAAGAAAGGTAGAGTGTTTACGGTTTTGACTTTGGACCACCAAAAGGGCTCAGTAATGCATCATAGTGACCATAACCATGATACAGCACGCGAATTGGAATTTCCTTACCATATTCTTGCCCATATTCAGCTATAATTTTGAGGCAATTACTCTTCTTATCCAACATGTGAACTGTTATGGGTACCCTGAAAATTCCGAGGTCAATTAACTTTCTTAGATTAGTATTTCTACCAACTTTCATCTTATTCAGAGTTACTAATCAACTAATGCAGTGTTCCGACTAACTAGATGTGGGAAAATCACTCTGTTTAAGCTAAGTTTACAATGAGTTCATAATCATGAGATTCCAGTGAAAGGCCAAAGTTAGTGGCCATGTTGGTTACGCCCGATAGTGTAAAAAAGATGCTTGAGCGATAGGGTGAGTAGGGAATCCCATCTTATATTTGATCAAACAATTAAAGCAATGTGGCAGTTAAAGCATAAAAGTGTCTCTAATTCTAAAAGCTTTGAGACCGATTGAACAGGTATATAACTTCTTCCTACAAATCAGATTACTCACTTAGATGTTAGTCTTCATTAAACTATTAGTCAAGATCAATAATTTGCAGCAATACAGGTTCGTTCAGATCAAACCTTTAATGGAAAAGAAAACCTACTGTAGAACATGTGACGACATGAGCAGCTCAGGTTCCCCTCCCCACACTTGGGGTCGTCGCATCTGTGTAACATAAGTACCAAAATCACCTTCAACAAACCTGAAAGGTCATAAAATGGGGCCCAGATTGAGATAGGATATAATGACTTGGAGATAGAAAATACACAAGGTAGAATTTACTATATGATTTTCTAGTGCATTTTAATATGTGCATAATGTTATAATCTTTAGTGTTATTCAGACTTGAACAGTAACAGAGTGAACCAAGTGAGAAAACCAATGTGAAGATTAAAAAAAAAAAATAGAGCTAAAATTTGGATTAACAAACAATAGACAGAAAATTTATGAAAATTTCAAATGAGGATAGAGTGGTACAATGGTCTCAAATTTTCAAAACTCCCATTTAATGAACTTTTGAAAGAAAAAGCACATAGCTGACTAGTCAAAAAAATTACTCAAAACAAATGCCTCTTACGCCAATCTAGTATGTGCATACATATTTTACCATTCACTATCTGCCCGCCTCTTGATAAATTCATCTGCAACCTGCAAACAAAAAAATGCATCTTCTCTTTAGGTGAAAAGGAAAGTGAAAACTAAAAAATACGTGGTTTCGTCATAGACCCTATTTCACTCAACCGGAAAAGGAGCCCTTGTTTGCTTGGTGATGTGAATTAAAGGAGAGACCAAGTCATGAGAAGATCAAGTCCTACGGGCATTGCTTTGAGTTTTTGTTGTTTTATTGTTTAGTCTTCAGCTGATAGTTTTCTGTTTCCTAGTCTTGAGTTGTTGGTTATTATTCCTGATTTATTGCCTAGTCTTTAGCTTTGATTTTAACAAATGCTGAATGCTTGTATGGCTATATATAGCCAGGTTGTGACGAATAAAAAGACAAGTTGCATTATTTGAAACATTCCTCATTTGGAGAGAGTTCATTTAATAGACAGATTCTGTGAAATTTTCCTCTAGGTTGCCAACGTGAAGCTGGTCAAGAAGAGTGTTCCTTCCTTTAACTATTTTGTTGTTATCTTGTCATCACTTGGACTCTTCTCTAGTAAAAAAACACGAGGCAAATAAGTCGTGAAAATGCCAATAAAGTAAACGTAATGATCTTGGAGTGCCAAATTTCTCTTTTCTGTTATAAATTGACACATAATCACAAAAGTAAGCCAGTTTCCACCAAGCATAAGTTATGATCGTAGCTGCAGAAATAGAGAAAGTTGCTGTCCGGAGAACAAATTCCCAGTGCTTAAAGCAATTGGGAGAATTAATGGATGGAGACCTTCCAAAGGATTCTCACATAATTAATAGATAGCAACTGTTATCTGTAAATATTCTAACTGAAGTGAGGCTATATTTTCAGTTGGTGTATTTAAATGAGGGATACGCCCTTCTTGACTAATGCAACGTTGTTCCATCTTAATGAATGATATGTTTTATCAGTCATTCTCGTAAATCTTGTTCGGATCACATATGTACGGGATATAAGCACAACAGTTTCCTAGTATTCATGGAAGAGAAAAAGGAAATATATTTTACTTTTGCTCTAAGCTCATCAGCAAGTTCTCTTTCATGGCTTTCGCTTGGAGACGGCTTTCCTTCTCTCAAATGAGCACCATGAACTACCGAACGGAACAAACACCTACCATCGCCAGGTATCCCTGCAGAAAATGAGCTTATTGAACCACACCACCACCTTTCTACTGAATACAAAACCATCAAAAAACAATTCCATAAAATATCATGTTGGGTATTCTAGTGATGCCCAAATAACCTCTGGGCAATGATGAAAAATTGTGGCACATTTGTCTTCATAGACTATAAGCCCGGGATTGAAGAATATTAATAAATTCACACAATAATTATTATCCTAGGTAACCATTCAGTTTTCTTGAACTCTATCTTGATGAGAAAAATGTGAAAATTCGTTTGTCCCTTTTTGCCTATAAATTAAGGTCTCTTGGCTTCATTTTTTCACCACCAAAAACCGGCCAGTTCCTTCCTTCTTCTTCGTGTGCCTTTTGTGTGCCATTTGTCTGCCTATTCTTCTTGCCTTTATGTGCCATTTTCTCTGCGTCCAAAGTTCTCAAATTTGGTGATGCATTTATGGTGTTAGATTGATGATTTTCTGAGCAGGGGAATTCATTTTTGAATCTTTCTTCTTCTTCAATTTTTTGATTTCCTTTGAATGTTTTACGTAATTCATAACTCACGTATTTGTTTTGTTCAACTGTAGGAGGAATTAAGATCAACATATCCAATTGTAAAATCAATCAAACTGCCAGAATACTTTCACTATATCCTACTCTAGTTTATCATT
>CAIGRB010166753.1:11619-22870 GCA_903798255.1 Fraxinus quadrangulata
AGAGGGTTGAACATTGAGAGAAATATATTCTTTGAGGTCATTTTCATCTATTTTGCTTTCAACCTTCGTCTTGTTATTAGCTTTTGGTGGTGAAAACATCATTTTCATAATCCATATATCAAACTGTTGCTTCCTTCATATCTGGCAGAGTTTCTATAGATCAAGGGAACGTGGCCGGAGTTTCAATCGTTGAAGAACGCAGTGTTTTTCGTGCATCCATAGGAAATAGACGATTTCACAAAGTTAGGAGTTGTGTAATCTAGGAGATCTTTGGAAACTGTAATTGGGAGTTGGTGCAGGAGCACAGAATTCAGGAGAGCTATTGGAATTACAATCAGGAGATCAAATAGTACGTGTCGTCGTCTAATCTGGTTGGCTGTAAGTTATAAATTGTTTATAGTGGATTATTGACTGGAAAAGTGTCCAGAGTTTTTATCCAGTTGGGTTTCTCCGTGATCAATTATGTATTATTTATTGCTTTCATAATTGCGATAATTCAAAATAGGAAAATATAAATTGCATGATTAACTATCTAAAAAATAATTAATAGTGACTTGTTGTTATTTAATTGTAAAGTAATTTTAATTCCTCATAATTACCTATTCACCCTCCCTCTAGGTGACATTAGGATCGAATTACATATTTTCAATCAATTTAAAATTAAATAAAACATTTGATGTCTAAGTGACCCACTTGAAACTTGGAAAAGTGAAAAAGTTGATTGAATTGTTAAACTTTATCCCAAAGGGAAACCTTAGAAACTTTTGTATGGTTAGTAGAAGTTTAGCAATTGAGTTTGGACTTCAAAGGGTATCATTGATCTTTGGAAGGAAGAAGACCTATATCCTTTTAAGTTTGAACCTAAGCCCACAAGTACTATCACATCATCATCATCATCGTCCGTCCGGCCACACAGCACGGTAGGGTACCGGTCCATGTCCTACCCAGTTTGTAGGTGGGTGCAAGTAGGTCCTTGTCTTACATATATCATTTTGAAGAATTTTTGGCCAAATTGTAATTAATCAAATTCTTTGGTGCTTAGTGAATTCTTTTAATAATAGTTTAAATCCTAACAGTGGGCTTGTTTCCAGGAAATTTTCTCTCATGATCATCTTTCTATGTGATCGACATCTATTTTTCTATAACAAACGTTTGTTAAATGACGTAATAAATTCAATATTTCAGTTCGAACAAAGCTATCTATTTATTTTTGAAGGGTTATTGAACAATCACCAATGTTCTAAATAGGCTTGTAGAGTGTTCGAAAGCCATAAATAATTCGATAAAGTGCCTTATTATTAGAAAATTTATGCTATTTTCATTGTAAACATTCTCGCTTTAAATCTTATTTTCCTATCTTATTTTGGTATTGTTTTTTCAAAGTACAAAACACTTTATTAAGTTCGTTGGAACTCCTACTGATTTTTTTCCGCTTTCATAGGAAATGAAATTTGCTGACTGTCTTTAATGTATGATTTTAGCTCGTATAATAATTAGCATAGGTATTATAAGAAATCGAGAGATAATTATAGGCTATATAATCCATATAGAATTGCTATAGGCTATTAAAGGCATGACGACATACCTCAAATAGGTTATGGCTCTTTTCCTATCATTTGAAAGGTTTGAATTGGTGCAAATTTCACGCCTTGAAAATGTACATGCCAATGTACTATCGAAGTCAGCTAGCAACCAAGACTCTGAGCTGCTTAAAATAATGCCAATTTATTACCTGGCCAAACCCCCCGTCTCAAAGGAAGAAGAAGTGATGTGGATTGAACGCACCTTATCACGGATGCAACCAATCATAGCCTACCTCAAAGACCAGGTCATACCTGTAAACAAAGATGAGGCCTACCAGCTTAGAAGAGTAGCTGCACATCTCATTCTCTAAGATGTTGTACTATACAAAAGAGGTTTGCCCTCACCCTTCCTTCGATGCACAAAAAGAGAAGAGACAACATATGTCCTCCGAGAAATTCATAAAAGTATATGTAGAAATCTCACCAGAGGTCCTATACTTGCACAAAAGGTGCTTAGGTAAAGATATTATTAGCCTACCTTAAAATGAATGCCATTCAATTTGATCAAAAGTGTAATAAATGACAGCTTCTCAACCGTGCAGAAGAAACCATCCAAGGGTTCACAATTGTTTCTAGTCGTGGCCATTTGCCAAGTGGGTAGCTAACCTCATAGGTCACATGCTAAGAGAAACATGCAATGCAAACTATGCTGTTGTGGACATTGATTACTTCACAAAGTAGGTTGAAGCTGAACCCTTGGCCAAAATTAGAGAAGTTAACACTTCTGAATTTCTTTGGAAGAACATCATGTGCCGATTTGGCATTTCCCATTCAATCGTATCTGACAATGCACGACAATTTAACAATAAGAAGGTTAAGGGGATATGTGAGGAGCTTGGAATCAAAAATCATTTCTCTATACCTTACCATCCTCCAAAAACGGCCAGGTTGAAGCCGTCAACAAAACCATCAAGTATATCCTGAAAAGGAAGTTTGATGCTTCCAAATGAGCGTATATTTATGAAATCCCTCAAGTACTATGGCCTATTCGCGCCACAAGTCGAACTGTCACTAGAAAAACCCTTTTCTCCGTAACTTATGGGGCCAAAGCTAGAGTACGATAGAAGTAGTGTTGCCCTCACCTTGACATTTACACTTTAATGAGATATCCAACAATGAGTTGAGGAGATATAAACTCGACTTCCTTGAATAAATGAGGGATAAGTCACAAATAAAACTTGTCTCATACCAACAAAGATGACACGTTACTACAATACTGAAGTGAAGAAGAGGTCATTTTGCATAGGCTATCTCATTCTAATAAAGGTCTTACTATCCTCAAAAGAACTAGGCATAGGCACATTTGACCATATGGAAAGGTTTATATTGTATCAAAGAAGAACTACGATCTAGGACTTCCAAAATTGAAGACTTAGATGGAAAGGCACAGCCTCATTCTTGGAACATAGAACACATACAAAGATATTATATATGAGCAAGGCTCATCTATTCAGCTGGATGATCTTTCCCAACCCTTGTACATATCACTTTATCCATTGCAATGAATTTCAGGACCAAATGCTCTCATCTTGTTACAATGCCTTCGACAGCTGCACCATCCACCATGGAAAAAGCCATTGGTATAGATGACCTACCCATATGCAAAGAAGTTAATCCGTTTTGAAAGAAAAGGTGAGAAGCACCCAAAGGGTCTCATCTCGATGCTTACGAAGATGAAGCCTTCCATGGCTACGTTATCCACCATGGAATAAGTCATTCGCATGGATGAGCTACCCCCATGTAGAGAAAGTTAATCAACTTCGAAAGGAAAGGTGTAAAGTACCCCAAGGAGTTCTACCTGGGTACATACGAAGACGAAGCCTTTTATGACTGTTGATGGTACTTTTATGCTTATAGCGAGTGTTGGTTCCATTGATTTACATTGTTTGTCTCTTCATGACATCTACCATATTTCAGTATCAAGTATTGTACATGTCTACTACCTCAAAAATCCTAATAAAACTCCTTTAAAAAGTCGAATCAACATTCTCACCATCATCAAATCTCGATAAATTTATTTCACAATCAACGAGGGTGCAAACTATCTTGCAATCATCTATCTTGAACTTGTCAAGAATCTTTCGAGCATACAATTAGTGAGAAATGAAAATTATATATTGTTAGAAGATTTCAAAGGCGAAGTTCAAGAACTCATTAGTTGGAGATTAAATTTGGGATTTGTGGATAAAGAAGCAAGAATTATTGAAATTTATCAAGATTTCTTTGAAGAAATTCAAGAACATCAAGATTCATCTTTGTTCATTCATTAATTCACAATTTTGGATGATGTTCTATATATTTAACATGATTTCTTATAATTCCAATATGCTAGGCTAGTTTTACACATTGTTAGGATGAGATGAACCATTGTTATGATATTTTTAATTTTTATTTAATTATATTGACTTTAATTTGATTTGATTTTTAGATGTTTTATTATCGTTGTTTTCAATTGTTTGATCACTAGTTGAATTATTAGTGGATTTTATTATTATCGAGAGATACAATAAGGTTTAAGTATAATATATAAATATTATAAAGTTCGATAGAGGATAAAGATATACATCTATGCTTTATATGGTTTCAATATGTATTTTAACACTTGTTAATATATTCATCATATTTGTATCTTTTATCAAAAGATATAATAGTCAAATGAGGGGAATAGATTTGATCGCCATCGAGAGAAACTTTCAATTAAATTAGGAATATTTACAAACTTGAATGATTTCAAATTATCACTTTAATTGTTACACTAAAAATGGAATAACAAGAGGGTTCGACATCTTCACAATGCATCTCAGAGAGAAACTTTCAATTAAATTATAAACATTGATCAACATGAATGATTTCAAATTTTCACTTTAATTTCGAGATCTTTGTAATGTATCTCACATATTTGAAAAACACATTTACTTGAAAATTGTATAGAAAAATCACAACAATTTGTTTGTTATTCGATTAAAACTGTAATTAATTTTAACTCGCTCAAACACACAGTCCTTATGGGTTCGACGTTCTATTCATCATTATATTACTTAATCATGATCCTGTGCACAAGCGAATTTTCAAAAGGTCAAGTTTTTTACCCATGCAACATGCCCAATTTTGTGACAACTGTAACATCTACTCTTGGATTGCCTCCATAATAAAATTGAAGTTTTCATATGAAGGTTGAAGATTTTTTTCGATTACTTGAAAAACATTTACTACTTCTCCACATCTTCTCATCTCATTAACAACCACCAAACTCAACTAATGTGGATGAGTTGTTAATTATTAATTATCAAACTAATTAATCTCAACTAATTATGTGAACCAGCGCTACAAATGCAAGGAACTTTGTTAGTGATTTTAACTAAAACTAGTGAATGAAATTAACATGGTTCGAATCAAAGGACCTCAAGATTTCACAATATTCTTCTAGTTTAGTTTCACATACCGAGGTGTTGACAATCTATTTCCTCTAAATAATATCATAATCTTTCCCAGTAAAATCAAACATATTTCAAGATTGTGAGTTTATTACATCTCTAAATAAATCATGAGGGATCTAAATGCATTTAGTCCCAAGAGATTCACACGTGATCCAACAAATTATAGGAGTATATTTCTATCTCATATCCAAATTCACAATTTTTTATATCGTTAATGCAAAATTGTTATTTTACCTCTCGGATTCAATACAAATTCACTAAAAATTCATAAAATGGCCCAAATTCATGAAACAAAAAATCAAAGAAATGATAAACAATCAACATAAAATCATAATTGGAGTCATAAATCAAAATTTGAAATCAAATAATCAAAATTAGGCTATATCGTTCATCCTGACAAGAAATTTAACTGAGAATATTAATCGAGTATAAAACCTGATAGTTGAAAATGACATCACCCAAAATAAGAATATATATGAAAATTGTAAGGCCCCAAATCTAGGTATCCCAAACTTGAAAGTATTGTCATTTATATTCCTTTAAAATCATAAAGGAGAAAAACCAACTAGATTTTTCTTTAACATAATAAAAATTTAATGACTTTCACTCATAGAAAAGATTTTTTTTACTTAATAAAGCAAGACAATTAAATTAAACGTTAAATTTATTTACAAAATGAATTCAATATTTAAATATAACAATATTGAGTCTATGCCACCACAAGTTGCCATCCCGAAATCATATCGCCTTCATCTTCTGAAAATGAGGAGTGATAATGTGAAATGAGCTAACGTTCAGTAAGCAAACATCATGCATATAATGCATGTTCATGATATGTTTATGAATTATTTGTAAACAAAGGCATTTCTCAATATGTATCATCTTTCTTTCATTTTTTTTTTTAAAAAGCCTTAAGTTAATGTCGTGAGCTCTCTTGATGTATCACCTATAGTCAATCAGAATGCAGTGGACCATGTTATTTGGAACCCGATCGAGTCTCCAAGTACTATCGCAAAGCGGTTAACATTGACATTGAACATTGGTCAGATGTGTAGGGCTGGTCCTCCACGCCACATTCTCACTGCATAGATCTACATCTTGTAACAAAAACATGATATATATATATATATATTACTTGACTCATGACATTTAAAAACTTCTTATTTCCTGAAACTTCATGTATGCTTATGGATACATTGACATGTAAATATGTATGAAACATTTATGACATAAAACATAATAATTAAACATCATGTTCACATAAGGACAATTAAGATAACACATTTACGCATTTAACCATATGATGTATGCATGAAAACGAAGGAAGGTTTACTTACACGAAATCTTTTGCTATTCACTTTTGACTGCAGGTGGAAATGTCCTTGATCAGCGACGTATTCAACATCCAAGTGTCCTTTTTCATTTCCATATATTTAGAAACTTCAACATGCTCAATTTTTATTCTTTTCTTTTTATGATTATACTTTTTTTAAAACATTTAAAATATCAAGTCATACTATAGCTTTACTAAACTCCAGCATTCTTTTTATTTATTATATTATCATAAATATAAGAACTTTAGTTAACTTAAGAATATGACACAAATCAGGCAGACCAAATAGTTAGAATGAGCCAAATAGTGATTTCTTAATTCGTGCCAAGATCGATTTAAAATAATTAAATTCCATGTATCAAATTTTTAGGGAAATTTTAAATCAAAGAAGAATCAATTCAACGATTTCAAAAACTCAAAATTTGATTTTTATTTTTCTTGTTTAAACTTATTGAAGTAGAAAATGGATCTATTAAAATGGTATTTCAAATAGTTAGGAACATTATTTGATCATGTAAGCATCAAGACAATACACTGTGTATATAAATGACATATGATGATATATTTGTGTATAATGACAAGATTATAACATAAAATAAATTAGATTTACTAAATTACAATTTACTCCAACTCTAATGAAATTATATGCATATTATATTTAAGTTTAATAGGCATGTCGATCGTCTAGTGGATTCAATATACATCCCCAAACATAATTAATCACAATAACAATAAAATTATTACACATGGAATAAAATATTATTATTTCATTTTTCTCTTAAAATCATAAATGCGGGAAAAGGATTAAAGTTTTCTTCAATATAATAAACATTAATGACTTCATTTATAAAAATATATTTGAATTTAATAAAATATAAGATGATTAAATTAAAATTTAACTTTATTTCAAAACGAAATCAAATTTAAACTATATTGGTACTGAGTCCGTCTCACCACAAGTAGTCATCTCGAATTATCTTGCTTTTATCATCTGAAATTGGGGAGATATAACATGAAATGAGCTAACGCTAAGTAAGCAAACCTCGTACATATAATACATGTTCATGATATGATTATAAATTACTTTAAAATAAAAAGCATTTATGATCAATAAATATCCACTCTTATTTCGTTTCTTTAAAAACTGTAATATTGATATTGTGTGTATCATCTATCCGATGAGAATGTAGTAGGCCATGGTATTTGGAGCTATATCGAATCTGTCAATAGTATGGCAAAGCAGTTAACATTAACATTTAATATTCATCATTGAACATTAGTCGGGTGCTCAGTCCTCCACACCCCATTTTCCACTCACATCTTCATGGCATAGACGTACACCTCATAATAAAAATATTAAGGATAAATATTCCTTCAAAAACATTTCTTCTCACGTTGACATTTAAAAACTCTTTATTTCATGAATTTTCATGGATGCTTATGGATGAATTGATATGCATGAATGATCATTAAAAGTATTTATGACATAAAATATAATGATTACATATTAGTTTCATATAATACCAATTTAGATATCACGTTCATACATTTAACGAAGTAGTATACGTATGAAGACAATAGGAAGTTTACTTACCTTCAGTCATAGCAACGTACTTTCTGAAAGGCAATGAAGATGTTCCTAATCACCATGAAATCAAGGTGCCAAGATCCTAATTCATTACCATTTATTTAGAAATTTTGACAGAACTCACTCTTTAAATATGAACTCATAATCTTACTCTATTAAATTAATTAATTTATTATTGTTGTTGGGAAACCCTATTTGCAAATAATATTAAGGAAAAAAAATATAAGAATAAAACGTGAAATCCACTGTTAAATCATCAATCCAATTAGGTACTAATTTGTTAAATGATCATTAAAATAAAAATCCAAATTACTGCCTAATTCTAGGAAATTATATATACCCAGAAACAAATATGCATACAGATACTATGTACATGCCTTTTTATACTTATATATACATTCAATAAACCTATATATATGCATGTTTGTAGAAAAATCTCAAAAGGCCACATAGTTGAACTCTTTCCATCAAAAGTCAATATAGAAATAAACGCATAGGTTAACCATAAGATTATATCATGAATAAATTGTGAACCATACCTTGCAAGAGCGCACTCGTGTCCCAATGGGAGAAATTGAAAATAAACGTTTGGCAGGGAAACGATTTTCTACTTAATTTTAAAAGGTGTGAAATAAGGCAAACATATACCCTCCTAAACCTAAAGGCTTTTATTTAGTTTAATTTGTACAATCCAACAAATTAGGCCTATGTATTTATCTATATTAACTTATTTAACCTTAAATTGATCCCATTAGCTTACTAAATTTTCATTATGTTGTTAACTAATTATTTTTAAGATAATATACCCAAAATTTTCTTATTAATATTAAAGAAAGATTCTAACTCGACGTCTAGACTCAATCAAAAGCAAGACAAGTTAAAAATAAGTAATAAAAATAAAGCATTATATAATTTAATCTAAGCTTAATATAATTATAAATATATTAAACTTAAATTAATAAGAAATATAGTTCGTTACGATGAAAATAATTATATTAATTGAGCAGTAAATTTGGTATTATAATCTAGATAGACATGATAATTATGAGAAACAAGCATGTCGTGTTACAAAATGATGAATTAGAGTTGAGTCTTCAATTGCCTTCTTCATATTCTAGATGAGAGAATTTGGTGTTTGTAGCTTGTGTATTAATGTGTTTTCCAACCCCCTTCAACGTCCAACATATTAGATATTTATATGTCTCGGTTTAGGTCTTGAATTTCATGCAAAATATGCCAAGAATACTCATGAAAATATATCTACTATGGGTGCAGTGATTGTTCATCAGCTTCGCTTCCCGACTTCAATTGCGCATAACATTTTATATGAAACTCCCAATCGCAATCCATTAAGTGTGTTGGACTCCAATCTCGAATCTCGATAGGCTTTTCTATGATAGAAATCCAAACCTCTTCTAATGGTGCTCTAAAAAGTTCACTTCTTCTAGTGTTCAACATCCATTTTTGCTCCTTCCTACGCCAATGTGTTATCTATATCTAAGCTTAAGTTGTTCCCAAGACATGAAAACATTTTGAAAATCCACAATACCCAATCAATTTAATAATATTTTTATAATAAATGTATACTGGATATATTTATAAAATACACTTATCAAACACCTAAAGAATGTTTGCTATTCCTTGCGCAAAAATAAAACTCAACTACGAGAATAAACAATAGATATATGCCATAAGGGTTGTGCAAATCGGTCGAATTTCCTACAATTTATGCCTCAAAATTGTGTTCAAGAAATTAAGTCAAACAAACATTTAAATATTTTTCATTCAAAGAGTTGAAAACTTATCCCATACTAAATTCTCCAATTGTTTATATGTGTACACCAAAAATCCAATCAGTACTCATTATGTATACAATTAGACTTGTAGATTTTCAATCCCAAGTGGTCATTTTATGCCTCACTTCACTCTTATAGTTGACACCACCCAACATTTTGCACGAAAATCAAGGGTGTCCCATCTAAAGCAAAGCTTATTCTCTCAACTTCTCATTACTTTAGCTGGATGATAAGTTAAATTAACAACGGTTAGGAATTGAGAAGGAGGCAATATGACGTAATATAAAGTATAGATCGCATAATTGATAATCAAGAATAAGATGTAAAAGAAAAGCAAACAAGAAGAAAAAATTATTAGAGGAACCGAGTATTTTATTAATAACAACCAATAGAGAGAAAATACAACTTCTGCAATAATGTACTTACTAAATTGAATGAAGAGTCTACTATTTATAGGAGAGATGTCCAAACTCTAGATGCAACCTAAAATATGAAAATTAGGTCAAGAATCGTATAAAATCGAAAAAGAAGGAAAACAAAACCACGGCCCATCGCTTGAGCGAGAAGCGGGCGAGAGCCCGTCGCTCGAGCTACAGTTCAGCGACAGGCAGGCGACGAACTCCCTGTTCCAATTTTGCTCTTACCGCTCAAGCAATCGTCCAACGTCGTCAAACCGTCTTTTTTCCTTCTTAGACCCTATTTTGACATCTTCAATCTCAATACTTCAAACGCGAAGCTATATACCCAATTTGAACTGAATTTGGGTCACAAATCCAACAACAACAATGAGCATTTAAACAACAAAAAAATGCATAGTATCTACAATCTCAGTCTCCACGTCTTCACTAAACAAGGCAAACAAACTACATCCCTAGTTTAATGTTCAAAACTTAAGACTCTTAGTACTTATTTGTTTCTTGCTAGTGCTCATCTTTCTGGAATTTTTCAGTCGTCTTTCATAATAAATCGTGTCCTATATATTGGTGACCCATAGGGCCAGATTACTCAGCATTATCTTCACAATCATGCGTTCAAATTTTCTTACTAGGTTAGTCTTGACTAGTGCAATATTAGTTATTATTGGAACGGATTCTTGAGACTAGAATCCTACATTACAGTTATTGCTCAGTTCAGACCCTTCATCGAAAACAAACTCTATCTTATATTTCAACACAAAACTGCAAAATATCGAATATCTAGAACACTCGTTGTCACAATTTTATCGCCCCCAAACTTATCCTAGAAAGCTCAATCAAGAAGTTTGATCATCGGGGCCATTCAATTGTTGCAAAGTAGATAACTTGATTCCTCAGTTCAAAGAAATCTAAAAATTCCATAATCACCTAATCCGTCTGTACGTTCAAGTAATAAATTTGGCATGGTTGTGTGCTCAACACGTGATGGCCCCTATAATTTTATTTAGTTAAATTATTTTATTTTGTATAATTTTAATATTTATATATGTTCTTTAATGATGGAACGAAAAGATGAATAATACATGTGTGTGTGTGTGT
>CAIGRB010166770.1:0-17266 GCA_903798255.1 Fraxinus quadrangulata
TTTTTTATGCAAGTGATGGATTATGAAAATAATTTGAGTTTTATGCACTTACTAAAAATTGATGAGTTAATACATTTACATTTAAGTTCCGATAAACTACTTCTAAACTTTAATCTTCAAAATTCTTGTTCCTGTTCTCTTTGAGTCTCATTTGATTGCTTGTTCTTTAACGGATGACGATTTGAGTCTTTAAATCTTTAAGAAGATATGCTCATGAAAAACTTAAGAAACAAAGTTTGTTAGAAACATAAGTGTATTATTTGTTATAATCAAAACAAGTGGAGCTGTATTGAATCATAGGTCAACAGAGAGAAACGTTGGCTTTTATCGCACTTTCATACAAATTAGATCGCGTCTTTTTTCAATGTGGGCAAATAGTATCCTTATCGTAGTGCTTTTTGTGCCAACACGGGTTCTACAGCGTGGTTGTCGCAAACTCCATCATGGATTTCACGGAGGACGTAGGTGGCTTCCTCACCTCCAACACATCGAAGGAGGGGTAAGGAAAAACTTCTTTTGTAGAGCACGTCATCCTGTAATATGAAGTGGGATGCCTTTCTCCTAAGCTTGTAGACCTCTTTTTTGTTATCGGGAAGAACTTGATCTTTAAGGAAAGCAACTATGGGTTGCATCCATATAGGCGTTCTTTCTACCCACATTGCCTTTTTTTTCCCTTAGCAGTAGAGTGCTCTGAGAAGTGTTCAATCGGCACAAACATTAGTGGTTTTAAGTTCTTACCATTAGCCAGCTAGGACAAGGCATCGGCGTGGGCGTTTTCCATACATGAGATTTGAGTTAACTTGAATTTTTTGAAAGATAGGAGTAGATCCTTACCAATTTGAGGTACGCGGCCATGCCCTTATCCCTTACTGTGAAGTTACCATTAACCTGACTGGCTATTAGCTAGGTCGTCACTCGTCTGGTAGAGTTTCGAATTTAACTTCTTTGAGCTTCATCATTTTGACGGGTCCATTCCATTGAACCACTTCGGTGAAAGTGGACTTCAATGCTCCACATTTAGTGGAGTTTGGAGTTTGGAGATTGGTAGGTCTTATGTACTTCACGTGGGAGGCCACATGACTTCAGCAAAGGGACTATGGTGGGTCGGCCACGTGGAATGCCAGGTGGCAAAGTGTAACATGGACCATTGTAAGCTAAGGCATAACTTAAATTAACGTTAAAATAGATGCGGAATTAAAACAAATAGAAATCGTTATAACTCTTTGGAATGGCATTTTAGTTTTCCTTGAAATATTTGTCACCTCACAATTTCCAACACGAGTATGCCTCGCTACAAAAATAATAAAAATAAAAGATTAACATGTCACTTTGGACTTTGCACTAAGTCCATGTTTTGATAGAAATTAAAATTAGATTTTTAATAAATTTTGATAAAAGATTATTGAATGTGTGGTTGAAAAATTACGAATCCTATAAAATATGTGGTTAAAACTAATTGTTGACTGACTTAGATTTTAATCAAATTTTTTTAACAGTACAAAACAGAGCTAAATAAAAGCCAAAATCAACATTGAAGTTCAAAATGAAGAATTACGTGCTTCTTTTCAATTTTGTTGTAATATTTCTCTGTGATCATCGTCAAGAATCCCACTTCCAACCCCACATATCAGCTTCAGTTTAGAGTCAAAGAGAGAAATAAGTGTTTTGGGACATAATTTAAGTACCCGACCCTAAGAAAAAAAACTGAATTGTAGGTTTGCTTCCATGGTCCCCTCCTTTCATTTAATTTCCTCTTATGAAAACTAATACTAACATTATACTAAATAATTTCAACTGTACTAAAAAAAATTTTATTCTCAACCGAAGCAATATGAGTCATGCTTAGTGTGCAATTTTGTTTACAGAATACCACGTGACATTATGTCATTTAACAGTTTTAACAAAAAATTATTTTTGTAGCCAATATTTTTTTGTTAACACACCACATTGTCAACAAAATTGTCATGAATAATTGTACAAATAGCAAAATTCAAAGTTGCCAACATTAAAAACACATTCCAAATTAAAAGATTTAATCTTCACATGTCCCGTTCTTCTTTATCTTCGAGTCTCATTTGATTGCTTGTTTGTTAACGGATGACGATTTGAGTTTTTGAATGTTTAAGAAGATATGCTCAAGAAGATATGCTCATGAAAAACTTAAGAAACAAAGTTTGTTAGAAATATAAGTGTATTTTTTGTTATAATCAAAACAAGTGGAGCTGTATTGAATCATAGGTCAATAGAGAAAAACTTTGGCTTTTATCACACTTTCATACAAATTAGATCGCTTCTTTTTTCAATGTGGGCAAATAGTATCCTTGTCGTAGTGCTTTTTGTGCCAACACAGGTTCTACAGCGTGGTTGCCGCAAACTCCATCATGGATTTCGCGGAGGATGTAGGTGGCTTCCTCACCTCCAACACATCGAAGGAGGGGTAAGGAAAAACCTCTTTTGTAGAGCACGTCATCCTGTAATATGAAGTGGGATGTCTTTCTCCTAAGCTTGTAGACCTCTTTTTTGTTATCAGGAAGAACTTGATCTTTAAGGAAAGAAACTATGGGTTGCATCCATATAGGCGCTCTTTCTACCCACATTGCCTTTTTTTCCCTTAGCAGTAGAGTGCTCTAAGAAGTGTTCAATCGGCCCAAACATTAGTGGTTTTAAGTTCTTACCATTAGCCAGTTTGGACAAGGTATCGGCGTGGGCGTTTTCCATACATGAGATTTGAGCTAACTCGAATTTTTTGAAAGATAGGAGTAGATCCTTACCAATTTGAGGTACACGGCCATGCCCTTATCTCTTACTGTGAAGTTGCCATTAACCTGACTGACTATTAGCTAGGTCGTCACTCGTCTGGTAGAGTTTCGAATTTAACTTCTTTGAGCTTCATCATTTTGACGGGTCCATTCCATTGAACCACTTCGGTGAAAGTGGACTTCAATGCTCCACATTTAGTGAAGTTTGGAGTTTGGAGATTGGTAGGTCTTATGCACTTCACGTGGGAGGCCACGTGACTTCAGCAAAGGGACTATGGTGGGTCAGCCACGTGGAACGCCAGGTGGCAAAGTGTAACATGGACCATTGTAAGCTAAGGCATACTTAAATTAACGTTAAAATAGATGCGGAATTAAAACAAATAGAAATCGTGATAACTTTTTGGAATGGCATTTTAGTTTTCCTTGAAATATTTGTCACCCTCAAAATTTCCAACACGAGTATGCCTCGCTACAAAAAAAATAAAAATAAAAGATTAACATGTCACTTTGGACTTTGCACTAAGTCCATGTTTTGATAGAAATTAAAATTAGATTTTTAATAAATTTTGATAAAAGGTTATTGAATGTGTGGTTGAAAATTATGAATCCCATAAAATATGTGGTTAAAACTAATTGTTGACTGACTTAGATTTTAATCGAATTTTTTAACAGTACAAAACATAGCTAAATAAAAGCCAAAATCAACATTGAAGTTCAAAATGAAGAATTACGTGCTTCTTTTCAATTTTATTGTAATATTTCTCTGTGATCATCGTCAAGAATCCCACTTCCAACCCCACATATCAGCTTCAGTTTAGAGTCAAAAGAGAGAAATAAGTGTTTTGGGACATAATTAAAGTACCCGACCCTAAGAAAAAAAACTGAATTGTAGGTTTGCTTCCATGGTCCCCTCCTTTCATTTAATTTCCTCTTATCAAAACTAATACTAACATTATACTAAATAATTTCAACTGTACTAAAAAAAAATTTATTCTCAACCGAAGCAATATGAGTCATGCTTAGCGTGCAATTTTGTTTACAGAATACCACGTGACATTATGTCATTTAACAGTTTTAATAAAAAATTATTTTTGTAGCCAATATTTTTTTGTTAACACACCACATTGTCAACAAAATTGTCATGAATAATTGTACAAATAGCAAAATTCGAAGTTGCCAGCATTAAAAACACATTCCAAATTAAATTTTAGATGGCATTGATTCAGTACCAGCCAGCCGTTGTATATACGTTGTCCTGATAATAAGTAATAAAAGTAACCAAAAAGACAGAAAATAAAAGAATTAATTCATTAAAATTCAATAACCGCAGTGGGTTTGTTGTGGCATTGATTGATGCACCATAATTGTGTCTGTATAACTACGAAGAAAAGAGATTCATATGGCCCCAAACTACGTAACTAACGTTAAGCTGCTTTATTAGTCAGTCAATGTGTCGTTGGGTTCATTATCGCAACATTAAATAAGAAAGAGTAATAATATTTAGCATTATTGATGTTACAACACCAATTTAGGTGACACTAAAATCCTGTTTTGTAAAGATTAAAATTCAAATTCAATAATTAATTTTAACCATATATTTTATAAATTTTCAATTACATGTTGAAATCAACTTTTATCAAAATTTACTAAATATCTAATTTTAATTCCCACCAAACAGAGGATAAGTGTCGTTAAATAAAATATACAATTAAATTAATAGCATAAATTCACCTTTATTTAAACACACCACATAATTCTACGTAAATTGGAACTCTAATATCACTAATGTTATGCAACATTATTAAATAAAAAATATCACATAGGCCTTGCCCTTTTTTACTCTTCCATTGACAGACAGCTAGGCCCATTTCGACTTATAGCCTCCCTACCTTATTCCCATATACGCACTTCAATTTGTACGTTATAATATTTGCATCTCATTAATTTTCTCATTAATTTTCTCCCCATTTCATTATTTCATATTATAATTTTTGAAAGGATATTTTTTTAAGAATGTATAATTTAAAAAAAAATTAAATTTATACGTAATATTATTTTAATAAAAAATATGTGATTAATAAAAAAAGAGAAAAATAGATTATAGTTTTAACGAGAACAAACAACATTTTAAAGAAGCGATCTGATCTAATAAATTAAAACACAACAAAATTTTAAAAAGAAATTATGGACTATATTTTGTTTCTGAGTTAATTAGATCATATATAGTAATTCCAAATCACAAAAAGAGTACATTAATTCAAAGTGGAAAAGGAAACTCACTCAAGAATCTGCAGCACCTGCTACTACTCTCGGTGAGGTGACCGGAAATAATGGTAATAGTCGGGGCTCCGAATCTCTCGGAGTATTCGCCGGCGATGGGTGCAAGTAAAATCCCTTTTCTTTAATTGCCTTGTCTTCTGCTGCCGTGCTCAAATTGTTAGCATTCACTCCATCGTTCGGTGATCGCTTGAACGGGTCGGGTATCAGAGGTGTAACCGGGCTGAGCACCAGAGACGGGAAGTCAAGAATACTGGGAGACATAACTTCTGCAGTTCCCATTCGGGGCGAACCCGAATACCCAGAGAAGAATCTGGGTCTCGTGTTGACCAGTCCAGGTCCAAGAGGGCTGATCTTAAAGTCCTTGAGACTGTTTCTTCGCTCGTACAGCTTAGAGGTTGACTTATCCTTCTTCAGCCCAGTTTTCATGGGAGGAATCGGGTTCTTCACCGGCTCAGGTCGGGAGGAGTGACGGACCGTCTCGGTCGATCCGGTGAGCATTTGAACCACTTGCTTAAACGAGGATGTGTCCGCCTGGACAAAGGTGGTCGGATGCGGGCTGCTTAGTTCCGATCTGGTTATGGGTGGTTGAGACGGCTGTGAAGCCGGCGAAGATGGGTGGTGGTGGCCATTTATGTAAGTGGTGCTACTGCTGGAACTGTTCGAACTATGACTGTTAGGGGATGGAAGGCTTTGGTTTTCTTGTACTTTAGGCGAATTCTCCATCCCTCCAGACTGATTGGGGAATGATATGAAGAAGAATTAAGGACTGGTTAGAAATAAAAGAAATGAGAGTTCTTCATATTTGCATCACTTTGTAACATTTTGCTTTGGCAACAATCCTTTAATAGTGTACATTGAGTCAAAACTCAAACCTAATACTAGTAGCACGTGCGTGAAATTCACGTGCTAAAATTAGTTATTTACACTCGTTCATTATCGTAGTCATTCAACGTGATATATAACGAACGATTAGTAATTTGATACATTAATGTTGTAATTTTTTATTATATCATCCATCAAATTATTTTTCATCATATGTATGTTATGTATGATAATTACGATAGTCGATATTCGCAAATAACATTATTCGAAGGATAAGTGAAGACACGCGGTAAACGGTGAGAGTCGAGGTTTGTTAGACAAAATAGTCCAGTTGTAAACAGACTATTGGTGGTGCTCGGACTTTAAAGGAAGAAAGTGGGTCCATATGAAAAAAGAAATAGTCAAACAAGTTTCAATATTTTACATTGACTAAAAGGGCCCCTTACCATATACACTATGCTGTGTCATAATGGGGATGGTGGGACACTACCCTTTTTCTTTTTATTATTTTATGTTTGAGTTTTCAAGAAAAATTCTTAATTAATTTTTTTAATGATATTGGTATTACCTAGTCGACCTCGCCACATAGTATAAGCTAATTACGATAATTCTGGTTGAATATAATGTTGTATTATTGCAAAGACTTTTAAGATGAAGGAATACCAAATCAACACTAAGACTTGTACACGCTTTAAGATGAAGGAATACCAAATCAACACCGAGACTTATACACACTGAACCAAATCAGCACCAAGGATCAAGTTTATGGACAAAAAATTGGTTAGCCCATTTTACTTGTTAAAAAATCAATAAAAAAATGTGGTAATAGAACAATGAATCTGTCTACATTTCATTCAAATTATGAGTGTGGCCCATAAACAACAATACGTTTACTAAAGCAAATTATTCCATTAAAAAGCCGAATTTTGTGTAAAATAATAAATTTTATGCTTTTCTTAATGCATACAAAATACCTTATGGCACAAGTCACGAAATACCATTTCCTTTGCAAAAAGCATGGTTTTCTTTTTATTGTCTAAAAGTTGGAACCTTTGCTTTGAAGAGTTGGAAAAGGGTGGAAGAAAAGATTAATTTAGTGAGGTTGGACTTCAATTATTGAGGAAATACGTTAATTTCATTACGTTGATCAATTTGATGTGGTATATGAAGCACTAATTTGAAGTTACACTTGACAATACTAATAAGACATGATAAGTTGACACGAAAAAATTATTAGGTTCGAGTTAAGAAAAGAGCACAAGTCACGAAATACTATTTCCTCTGCAAAAAGCATCGTTTTCTTTTTATTGTCCTAAAGTTGGAACCTTTGCTTTGAAGAGTTGGAAAAGGGTGGAAGAAAAGATTAATTTAGTGAGGTTGGACTTCGATGATTGAGGAAACACGTTAATTTCATTATGTTGATCAATTTGACGCGGTATATAAAGCATGAATTTGAAGTGACACTTGACAATACTGATAAGACATGATGAGTTGACACGAAAAAATTATTAGGTTCGAGTTAAAAAGAGAGCACGAGTCGTGTAAGGCCAGAGTTAATTGAAGGGAAAAGCTCGTATGATCACACTTTATCGAGGATAGTTTTTAATGATTTTCGAGTTTATAAAAGAAGTCTTACCTCAAACTAAAGGTAAATCCTGCATAAAAATGATGTGAGTTTGGTATGGATTTACATAGTTCAAACCGAAGAACAAGACTCATACCAAACAGTTCTACCTGAACCATGAAAACAAACTCGAGAGGCAGTCATGTGTATGTTAAAACCACGATGTTCTCTTGAGTCTTAACTTGCCCAAGCCAAGTCTATTGTCAATCTTCTAACCAACTTTAATTTCTTCAACAACTAATATCTAGAAATTTCTCTATTGATTGGATTTCATTGTTAGTAAGATTATTTGCTTATTACAATTTATAATAGACAATATCGCATAAAAAGAGGTAGCTTCTTCATTATCTCTAATGAAATACTGGATATCGTCACTATGCATTTGGCCAATATTTCTACTTTACATAAGGAAATCTTAGTTAGGGTTGGCCTTGACTATTGGCGGCATATGCTGCTTTTACCATGAAAGGTAATCTTGCAAACGAAATTGTTTGGACTTTATGGTACTTGGAATTTTGTAGTTGACAACAAGGTGAATTTCGAGGGTGCGATAATGATAAATTGCCTGTTGGTTGGCCCTCTGGAATGCTCACGAGCCATTGCAATACCTTTCAATTTTTCATTCAATATATAAACAAAAATACAACTTAAATCGGAATCCTATCAAAGAAGTGCATTTCTTCCATGGGCGTTACAAAGGCTAAATAGTGAATTATAACACGTTTTGTGCACTCTACAATCTTGATTAAAATTAACTTTTCATTTAGGACTTATCAATAAGGAGTTAAGTAATAAAAATTGAATAAAAAATTACCCAACTCGATTAATCACACACATCCTGCGCGCGAATGGATATTCAGATAATTGTTTGCATTTCTTAAATTATAATATATTGATTAGAATTACCAAGGGAAAAAAAAAATCCGATCAACTTCTTTAATTCATCATTAATTCCCAGCGATCAAAAGAAAAATTAACGACCTAAAATCTTTCTTCCCCTGAGACTGAGCTCACCTTGCCCACTTGAATGTACCATCTATTTGAGTTCTATTTGTTGGCTTATAATCCTAATTTAATGGTGATTGTATTACACAAAGGAAGTCATAAGAAATTTGGTTGGGCAACTTACACGACTACCTTAAATGTTAGGATCGTTTTGAAAAATCAGTATACACATGGATACATCAAGTTTTAACAATAATACCATAATTAATACGCTATAAACATTAAGAGGCAAAAACTGTGAGAAAGATGAAACCTAAACTCAAAATCAACCAAAATCGAAATAAGAAAAGGAAATCTTGCACAAATCAAGAATAAACGAAATAAGGGCTATGTCGGACATATTTCTGTATTTACCAACAAAACCGATTTCGGGTTAATACAAGTTTACCCAAATCAAATATAGATTTAATTTCTAATTTTAACAAAAGAACCTCACTTGCTAAGTTTCTATTGTTAGGAAAAATTAATTCGTCATTTGGGTCCACATTTATAATTAATTGTATATAAATGTTATCTTAAATTTAAGCACATTTAAAGTGGTCTAATAGAGAATCAAAGTTTTTGGGATTTGGGTAACTAAATAAAATATGAGCCTAATTATGTGTAGAGGCCAGATTCCTTTAGGTTGTATTTCATGATAGACCGAAATACATATGGAATATGGGGTCATGATTCTCAATTCATATGTGATTCTTATTTTTTGTGACATCTCATCAACACAAGAATATTAAGTGAAAGCATATTGAAGAAGATCAAGAGCCCACAATCAATAATAAAAAAATCAACAAGAAGGAATTGAAGCAATCAAGAATAAAGAGCAAGAAACCAAAAGTAAAGAGATTGCAAATTGATCTTCAAGATTCAAAACAATAGATTAAGGAATGTTTTGCATCTATCGATTCTCTTGGTGATTTGACATGGAGATCTTAGCAATATGTAAGGATTTATAAAGTTTGTTTGTTTATAAAATTTCTAACGAGTGGTATTAGAGTCAATTCATGTTAAACCAAATAGATTAAAGAAAGAATCTTAAGGTTCAAATTTATACTTTGAATTTTTAAATTTTGGAATGTGAACTTTAGTATTTCAATATTTTTGGATTTTTGGGATTTTTTTCGAAACTCCAGATCGTCAGAGCACTATAGCATCGCGTTTCGGCATTGCGATGTAGTGTTTCAGAAAATTAAGGTAGCAGGACGCGCCATGCACTGCCCGAGCATTGCAGTGCTTGACCAAAGGCGTCGCAACGCCCAACTACTACTATGCGTTTACAGGTAATATTGCAGTGTAGTGCCCATCTTCTATTCTGATTTTATAATTTTTTTGTTAAAACAAGAGAAACATAAAAATAAAAGGTAAGGAATTAAAAATTAAATTTTAAATTTGGTACTAAAGTTTTTTTCGGTTATCCAACATTCTAAATTGATTAATTGAAGTAACCGTTACTAAAGTAACCTCTCTTATGTAAATTAAATTATTTGGGACATCAAGATGGTTGTGTATTTGTAATTCATACGGATATTGATCGGTCCAAAGAAAGGAACATATTTGACCGAATTACGTCCACATCTATGGCAATAAATATGTGAGAATTACAAATAAAAATAAAAATTTATGGAACGAACTTTAAGGACATGAAAGATAACGTTTAGATCATTCTTGACTATATAGACTTAGATCTTGCGTTAAGGATTGAACAACCTGCTACACTTATGGAAAAAAGTTTCGCTAATTAAAAACAAAACTTTGATAAATGGGATCGTTCAAACTGTATGATTCTTATGATCATGAAGCGTGAAATTCCATAATCATTCAGGGGCGTTGTGTCTAATAAAGTAACTACAGCCAAAAATTTTTTTGATGAAATTAAAAAAAGCTTTGGGAAAAGTGATAAGGTTGAAATAGTATACTTCTGGTAAACTCAGTTTCACTGAAGTATAAAGGTAAAGGAGACATAAAGGAGTACATCATGGAGATATCTCATATTGCTTCAAAACTAAAGGTAATAAAACTTCCGCTGTCCGATGATTTGCTTGTTCATTTGGTTTTGATTTCACTTTCTGCATATTTCAATCAATTTAATGTCAATTATGACAGTTAAAAGAAGAAGTTGACTTTTAATGAGCTCATTTCATACTGTATAAGAAGAAAGGTTGAAATAAGACATAATAGAAAGTGCTCACTTGGCTAGTGCCTCTAAGTATAAGTTCAAAAAAAGAAAGAGTAAAGAAGCTGCACCCAATCCAGCTCAAAAGAAATAGTAAAAACCTAAAAATGACGAATCATCTAATTGTTACTTTTGTGGAATTTCGGAACACTTGAAAAGAGATTGTACAAAATATCACGCATGGCGTGTAAAGAAATATACATTTCTTACTTTGGTATATTCTCAAGTTAATTTAGTTTTAGTACCTAAACATACTTGGTGGATTGATTCCGATGCCACTACTCATATAAGTGTCTATGTAGGGTTGTCTGAATAGTCGAAAGTCAAATGATGCTGAAAGATTCATATATGTAGGCTACGGCAAATCAACTGAAGTTGAGGCTATAGGAACTTTTATATTATTAACAAAGGCTGGTTATTATTTGGATTTGAAAAAAACTTTTGTGGTACCGTCTTTCAAACGTAATTTGGTTTCTATTTCTGTATTGGACAAATTCGATTATTATTGTTCATTTGAAAATGATAAATTTAGTCTTTTTCTTTATTCAAATCTTGTGGGTAGCTGATCTTTATCTGTATATGATAATCTATATTTGCTTAATTCAATTGCTTCTTATAATGAAACCTTGAATGTGAATTCACGTAGTATTAAACGTAAATTAACCAATGATAATACTGCGTCATTATGCCATACACGATTATGTCACATATCTTGAAAGAAAATGGAGAATATTTTGTCAGAAGGGATTTTTGATTCTCTTGATTTTTCAAACTTAAATATTTGTATTAATTATATTAATAGAGACAAATATAAGGCGATTAAGTGCCAATAGGATTTCAGACATCTGAGAACTGATACATATGGACATCTATGGACCAAATTTCTTCGACTTTTTGGAATAATCAACAGCCATTTATTACATTTATAGACAAAAAAAATTCTCATTATGGCTACCTATATCTCATTCATGAAAAACCTCAATCATTGAACATGTTCAAAGCTTACAAGGCTGAAGTTAAAAATCAAGTCAGCAAAAAAATAAAACACGTCTATCTAACCGTGATAATGAATACTATGGCAAATATGACAAATCAGGAGAACAATGTCTAAGGTCTTTTGCTAAATTTCTTGAGGAATGTAGAATCCTCCCATAGTACACCATGCCCAATTCTCTTTGCATGAATGATGTTGTTGAAAAAACGAAACAAAACACTTAAGGACATGGTGAGGAATATGATTAGTCATTTTACCTTACCAGAATCTCTGTAGGGAGAAGCATTAAAAATCGCAGCTTATATTTACAATAGAGTTTCAATTAAAGCAATAGTTAAAACCCTTATGAGCTTTAGACGGGCAAGAAACCTAGTTTATAGGCCTAATGAAAAAAAGCTGGACTCCATAACTGTCAATTATTATTTTATTAGATATTTTGAGAGGTCAAGGGGTTTATGATCCTATTATAAGGTCAATTTTAAAACGGAAAATGTCCAATTCTTTGAGGATGTAGAGTTTGCGGGGGAGATAAGGTTATGCATTTTATCTTTGATGATGAATAAATAAATATCCCTTCTATTGCAATTGACAATGATCAGGATCATGGAAAAATTCTTACTCTAGATCTTATTCAAAAAGTAATTCCAAATAAGGTAATATTTTAGAACCCTTATATACAATCAATAGATTATTCCAAAAGAATAAACTCAACTACCACAAGAACAAATGTCATTAATAAGGGATTGATGGAAGAAGATCTAATCAACTTTCATCAAGCAGTGCAAAGGGATAATTCTCAAAAGTGGATTGTTGCCATTAATTAGTAAATAAAGTCTATGAAAGACAATGACATTTGAGAATTTGTCATATTCCCTGAAGGTACGAAGCACACTGGATGCAAATGAATATTTAAAACCAAGAGAGATTCAAATAGTAATGAGGAAAAATATACAGCTCATCTTATTGTAAAAGGTTTCACTCAAAATGAAGGTATTGATTACAAAGAGAATATCTCTCATCTTTCAACGAAAGACTCTTTCAGGATTATTATGGCACTTGTGGAGCATTTTAATCATGAGCTACATCAGATGGATTAAAGACGACGTTTACCAATGGTGACATTGATGAGATGATTTATATGGTGTAACCGAAAAAACTATGCTAGGAGACCCAAAGAAGATTTACAAATTAAAGAAATCCATCTATGGGTTTAAGCACGCTTCCAGTCAATGGTATCACAAATTTCATCAAATAATTATCTCGTTTGATTTTGAGCTAAATGCAGTTGATGATTGTGTATATCAAAAGCTCAGTAGGAGTAAATATATTTTCTTGGTAATGTATGTCGATGACATACTACTTACCTGAAGTGATGTAGGCTTATTGCATGAAATCAAGATATTTCTATCAAAGAATTTTGAAATAAAAGATCTTGATTACGCCTCTTTTGTATTGGGGATACAGATACACTGAGATCGTTCTAAGGGTATTCTTGAATTATCACAAAAGAGTTATACCAATAAGGTACTTAAAAGATTTGGGATATAGGATTGCAAATTAGGAGATACCCCTATTTCTAAAGAAAATATTTAGTCTTAATCAATGTAGCCTTGAAGAAAAGAAAATGTAGAAAATTTCCTATACATCACCAGTTGGAAATTTGATGTATGCTCAGGTATGCACACTTCTCGATATAACAATCATTGTTGGAATGTTAGGTAGATATTTAAGTAAACATGTGATGTATAATTGAAAAGTAGCCAAGTAGGTTATGCGGTATCTACAGAAAACAAAGGATTACATGCTCACATACAGAAAATCAGACTAATTGGAGATAATTGGTTATTCTAATTCTGATTTTACTAGATTTCAAAATAGTAAGATATCCACATCGGGTACTCATAGTTTCTTCAACCAGGTACTCATAGTTTCTTCAACCATAGCAGTGGAGTTTGTAACATGTTATAAGGCATCCAATCAATGAATATGACTACGAAATATTTGTCACTGGCTGCGCATTTTGGATGGAATTGAAAGACCACTTAAGTTGTTTTGTAACAATAAATCAGCAGTGTTGTATTCAAATAACAATAGGAGTTCAACAAAATCTAAGTTAATAAACATCATGTTCCTGTTGTTAAAGAAAGAGTTCAAAGTAGTCAGGTTAGTATAGAACTTATTGAGACAAAATCTATGATAGTAGATCCATTTACTAAAGGCTACCACCCAAGGTATTTCATGAGTACACCATTCACATGGGTGTTGAATGTTTTGATAATATGCTAGTTTAGTGGGAGTTTATATTTTTTATGTTGTCTTGACACATTTTTTTTTTATGGATATTTAGGTTCTTTTAGAAATAAAGTATTTAGTTATTTTCACTCCGATTAAATTTTTTTTGGTATGATCCCACTAAATAATAAGGTAGGACTAGTTGAAAATATGCATGTTTGGGTCACATTGCATGTAATTTCTATGCTACACATCCATACCTAATTTATGTCATTTGATTGTGTTCATATACTTGACCATTGATGGATTTAGTTATGATATTTGTAACGAAAATTGCTTTGATCCTATATTGACATAATTAGTAGACGAGATTGTTTGAAAATATTTTTGATTAAGATAGCAAAAGTTTGAGCTTATAAAGTTATGCACATTTATAAGGTAACATATGTGACCCAAGTGGGAGATTGTTGGAAAATTTAATTTGTCGTGTGGACCTGTATATGTAATTAATTGGTTATAAAGATTATCTTAAAGTTAAATTCATTTAAGAGTTTTGCATAAAGTAATAAGTGAAAACTCCTTAAAGAACAAGATCACAATAGAAAATTTCTGAAAAATTTCTTTGATAGAAGAAGAATGAAAATTTGGTGTTTTATGCACTCAAGTGCGATATGAGTTTAATATTAGAAGTGAAAGAATTATCACATATTTATAGTTTTTCATCAATACTACACGAATCAATACAAAATTTTCATGAAAAAATATAATTATTCTTGAAAAGTCACCAAGAAATCAAATAGAAAACTAGCTTAACAAATATAAATTTATACCATGCGTAAATGGTCATGCATCATGTGCATGCGTGGTTAGAGTATTTTGGCTTCTACTTTTGCAGAAGCTAACCATGCACACACATTGTGTAATTCCATGTGTGTGCATGGTTTTTCCATACTTCAACCCAAATTTCTCCCTATTTTGATCTTAATATCTTATAATATTGTCCAATTCTTCTGATTAATATAATTGTTTGAACAATGAATTTATAACACAAAGCCATGGTGCAAATGAAGAGTATAATTACTGAAACCCTGCTGGTCTAAGGGTTTAAGGGGGAGAATTTATAGATGTTCCAAGTTGTATATTCAGCGATTTCCTTGAAGAAAAAATAAAGTTATATGCGGGATTGACTTATAATGGCGGTAAAGGTTTCTTAGATTTCAATTCTATGAACTAGGTTAGACACGTGGCATGTTGATCCACATGCACAGGAGCAACGTTGTATTTGGTAATTTGCAGGTGGACTTGTTTTCGTTGCTTTAGTAAAAATACAAATTTATTAATTGTGAAGTTGGACTAGTTGACAAGACAACAGTTGTTATGTCACAACCAAATTTTTGAGTGTTGGATCTAATTTTTACAATATATATAGACTGTTTGGAACTATAAAATTAGACTTCGTAAATGGTTGGACCATGCCAAGTTTAATAGAATTCCCTAAGACCCATTTTTTATTTTCTTTATTAAATGATTTCACTCGATGAATTCTTGATTCTTTGTATTATATCTCGCCGTTGGTGAATTTTATTAAATTGGTGTTATAACCTTTTTTTCCACTTACAACAGGACATGGACGTGGATTTGTACGACTCTTTCAGTGACATATTAGTTTGTTTTGTTCTTTTGCATATTATAATGCTTGTCAAATGGAAAATATGACTATAATGCATCTTTTTCACTTGTGTTTTTTTCAGTCTTATGAAACTCTACGATGTTTTATTAGTTTAATATTAATCATTTCATGCATTTAGCAAATCATTATATTTGGATGGCTGGACACTGTCTGCCAAAAACGAGAGCATTATAGGGTCACAATTGACTGAGAGTAAAGATGGGTTGAGCTGTCTATATATGTTGAGCTGACCTCGAGTGGCCAATTAGCTTTTAAGCCCCTGTTTGATACACATTAAAATTTGAGGAAATTACACCCACACAGATTTTTAAGTTACTATTTTCAAAAATACAGAATCAACTTTAATAATACATAAATCAGGTTTTAATTAATCGTTTTAAAATTAATTTTTATTTAAATCATTCCTACACAATTTCAAACCCTAATTATTTCGCTCTCTCTCTCTCTCTCTCTCCCCCCTAACGATCACCCATTTTCTCTCCCCTCCCAATCCCTGCCATTTTCTCCTCCCTCTATCTCTCTATCCCTGTCGACACCATCACCACTGGCACCACCTTGCCGGCACCACCACCGCCTCTCTTCTCTCTCAAATCGTCGGACCACCACGATAATGTCACGGCTGCAACGATGGACATTTTATCTATGGGCGACGATAGAAAAGTTGCTCGTGCTGCAAATCGGGCCGAAGAAGATGGACAAGTAGCTGGTGTTGCAGATCAGCGATGGATATTTTTTTTTGAGTGGTGCAGTGGAGTTGTGCGGTGTTGATATGGGTGTGGTTACGAGTGATGTTTGGGTGTGCGCGCGCGCGCGCGCGTGCATACGGCGGTGGTGGTCGTGGTGTTGACAATTTGGTGGTGGTATTAACGGTTTGGGCTGTGTTTTCAATTGTGGATGGGGGGTTATGGTGGTGGTGGTGTTTGGGTAGCGACGATTCTGTTTGGTAGTGGTGTTGACGGTTTGGACTGTTTTTTCAGTTGTGGATGGGGGCTGTAGTTGTGGTGGTGCTTGTGTAGCGACGATTATGTTAAATCTAGTGATGGATCAGGCGGCGGTGGCGCAGTGAAGGTGGTGGTGGTGGGACGATGGTGGTGTTGACGGTTTGGTGTAGTGGTGGTGGTGGTGAAAACGTTGGCTGCTATATTTGAAACGATGATTTTGTTACTGGGAAGTGGTGGTGGTGTTGGTGTTGACGGCGGCGGTGGTGGTGGTGGTGCGTTTCTATGGTGTTGATATTGGCGGCGATGGTGCGTTTATGTGGTTGGTGTTGACGGCGGAGACGACGGTAGTGTTGTGTTGGTAGTGGTCACAAATGATTTGTTGATTGTGACCAATAAATTGATTGGTGTCTACCAATAAATAATAAATTATAACCAATAAATAATGTGTGACCTATAAATTTATTAATTTGTGACCAATAAAAGTAATCTGTGACATATAATTTGATATTTTGTTACCATAAAATAAGTTGTGTGACTTATAAATTATGTGATTTGTGATCGATGAACAATTTGTGATTTTTAAATTTTTAATTTGTGACCGATGAACGAACTGTGACCTATAAATTTTTTGATTCGTGACCTTAAAATTTTTGATTTGTGACCAAATTGCATAGATCTATGACATTTATATATTTATCAATAAAAACATATAATTCATTCATTCATTCATAAATAAAGTTTAATAAAAACCT
>CAIGRB010166787.1:0-51159 GCA_903798255.1 Fraxinus quadrangulata
TACTAATTACTCCTAATAATTAGGTGTTACTTACTCTTCCCATATTTGTATAAATAAAGGCTTCGAATCTCAATTACACATTTTCCACTAAAACCAAGTTTGAGAATTAATAAAAATTAATATTATGTGTTCTAAAAAAATATTAATATATTATTGGATATTTTATTATTATTCATGTTCATTTTTGTATAAGGATTATAATCCAATTATTTATTAGATATAAATATATAAAAGAAAAAGAAAACTTTTGTTTTAAGATTTTCACTTTTATATCCGTTTTGAATGTAACTTTGGTTTTTAATTTAAAATAAATGTTATGAATTAACATAATGATCATGATTAGTCGTAAATTTTCTTTATTTTTTATTTTTTTCTAAATGTGTTTAGATAAAATATTTTTTTTATTTTTACTTTTTAAGGTAAAAAGTTTATGTTATAGACAAAATGAGTAATTTTTTTTATTTTGAAAATCATTTATGTACCTTTAGTTTACTTATAAGCAAACATTTTAAACTTAGTCAAATATATATCTCTTGATCCGATTTTTCTTCGTGTCAGTTTATACTAAGTTGGTCGATGCCAGCTGTAATGATTGAAAATAGGGGTACAACCAATGTCCAACATAAACAAAATATTACATTTCAATTTATTCAATAGTTTCACATTATATACATAATTTCGTAAAACTTTTATTTATATATATTATTTTTAATAACTTTAATTTTTCCTTAAACATTATTAAGTACCTTACTTTAAAAACATTACGCATATTATTCATTTAGTACATAAGATGTGCAATGCACGTGCTAACCACTACTCTCTATCAAATATAAAAATAAAAGTAAAAAATTGATCAATGAGTATACTTTAATACCTCAGATGAATTCCAGAGAACGTTCCAAGTTAGTAACATTCACCGGTGACGTCTGTCTAGCCAATGCTGTTGATGAATCATCATTCTCACCCGGATCCCGCCCTCCGCAGCACCAGGGACAGCATCCACAGGACCGGCCCCAGTAATTGCTGCAGCTGGTTCTGCATGAACTGATGCTGGTGTACTACCAAGCAACCGGAGGGTTGTATAACCTTTCACCAGCATTCCTCCGGGATACACCATCTCAATAATTTCTTACACGTTCATATTTTTGTTTGAAAATGACACGCTTCATTTTTTATTAGTAACATGTCCTTATCAAATTGTAACATCTGTATGAGATACCATACAATTTCTTATTTATCTTATATGTTCACATGCTCCATGTCGACCCGATATTTTGACATCTGGTTCTACAGAGTGTTGTATGATTTCCCTTAATAGGTTTCTGCTTCTATCCTTTTCTTTATCAGAATTTGTAAGAATCATAGAGTTGCATAGCTTAAAGGAGCATATTTCGTGCAATACAAGATTTAGTACTCTTTTTGGGTTATAATCTAATTTACCGAAAGGTTAGTCACTGCAGGCACTTGATTGCCGTTTAGTTAATTATCATTGTTCACCCACATAAGATTCATATACTTCTGTGCTTCTCCTATTGCTTTATTCTTCATCTAGAATTGTTGGTACTATTATCTTGTTCAGCCTTCCTTACACTTTGAATATTTGCTTAAAAACCATAACAATGAAAAACGTGCACAAAAACTGCACAGAATATGAGCATGTTCTAATTTTTTTTTGTTCAGGAAACCTGGTGAGGAAAAATTGTTATTGAACATGTGTTCATCCGGAAACAAGGCTGAAATTTTTGAGTATTTGGAACGAGAAAAACCGCGGCTTCACAAACTGTTGAGTGTTCAGTTAGATCATTTGGAGTTTGAAATATTGAATTTGTTAGAATTTGGTTAAGAAAAAGTGACAAAAGTTTATTTCGTATCAACTGTGGCCAAATATTCGGATAAGTTTCCATAATCAAATCACAAAAGTGGATAGACTAACTTGTTCTATTTGTAGAGTAAATAATCGTAGTATATTTGAATCTCAAAACATACTCCCAGATGAATGAAAAATTGTTGTCCCAAGATTGGAGGAAAAATGGGAATTCAGCAAATAACCCCGCGGCTTGAGCGCCCAGGCTACTTGGTAGCTAGTAGTGGTGTCCCTGCTGTGGGCACTGGAGCAGCGTGCTAGGTGGCCAGTGAGCGGCATGAAGGGCTGCATCCCTTCATGAAACATGCTAAATTTTGGAGCGTGTCTTTCCAACAACAACCCCTTATCTTCTATAAATTGGACGTCCATGATGCACAAAATTCATTCTCTATCATTCTCTTTGACTACTTTGCATCAAAACACTTGAAAAATCATCGTTTTCTTGTATCAAAATTCATAGTTTAGTAGAGAGAAAATTCTATTTTGAGTTCGTCATTGCCTTGAAGTTTGAAGTGCTTCTACTACAATGAGAATCCATTGTATTTTGAGAGACGATTGTCAAGACTTCATTAGCACCGTTGCAGGACAAATTCGTCGTAAAGACAAAATATTAAACACTTGCCTTGGGTTTTGCATTCTTCATTTCTTTCATAAAGTTTCTACAACTTTTGTTCTTTTCCAAGCAAGTGTTGTAATTTGTTATTTTATTGTTAAGTTTCAATTTTGATTAGCAAAACACACTCACACATACCCAAAACAGAATTAACATCAGTCTTATCTGTTTTGTGTCCCGAAAAAAATAGTGATTGAATATCTTCCCTTTAAATGCTGCTTGAAGCTCTCGCATCCCAATTTGATCTGAAACAGTACAGGAGCTGTGATCTCCTTCCAGCTAGCTGGATGTCTGGGCTTGATATGCTTTTTACTTGCAAATTTGCATAGTATGCTCATATTGTGCATAGAATGTTCAAGAATCTTGCTTTATCTTCTCTTTGGATAAACAAATTTGGTGCGGGTACCCAATTTATCGAATAACTGTCAGCCTGATTCTAGGGGATCTGGAGGCATCTTTTTTGATTTTTTCATTCCATTTCTACAGCGAATTCTAGCGAGGACCGTGGAAATATTGTTGATTCATCTTTCGAAGATTTCTTTTCCAGTTTGAACCCTTGCTTCGTTCAAGTTGAGAGGTTCAATTTTGAGTCTCCGTGAACCACATGAATGCAAGCAAGAAGGTTCGCTTTAGCAAGCTGCTGAATCTTGGCTTCAGCATTTGCGCGTTGGTCTCTCCACCTCCCAATTTTATCGTGCTCGCCCTTGAAAGAGATGATGGGGCCCACAAGTTTCTTGATCCGCCCAAATCTCCTTATAGTGGGCACAAGTTGTGCAAACATCGTGTAGTGCTAATTATTCGTTTCATTTTTTGGAAGTTAAATAAGTTCTTTCTTCATGATCAGATGATATTTCACTAGATTTCTGAGAGTTTTTTGCAACCATACTGCGCCAATGCTAGCTGGGACCTTAGATAGGAGTTGTTTAGTGGCGTCCAAAAGAAACATTCGTGTGCATGTCCCCTTTTGGCTAGATGATCATGGCCTCCTAGTTTGATTAAAAATATAGTTTTTGAGTTATTTTTAATTGGTCCAATTTATATTTCTTAAGAAAAATAGCAGTGTCAATGTGGGCTTTCACACACAATAACAAGAAAAACAATAATATTAGTCAATACATCATTAAATTTCATGGTCCATCTTTTGAATGCCAAAATAATTTCATTGATGGAAGCGAAAATAACAAAATCTCTCTATGAGGAAAAAAGGAATAACAAGCTTCAATCAAACAAGCGAAAGAAGAAGTGAAGAAAGAAATAATGTCTAACTTTAAATAGCTGACAGGATACGACAGGAAAGAAATAGAAGTGTCCCCAAAGAAAAATGATAATAGGGGATGAGGTGTGACACATGACACAAGTTTTGTGAGAGTGCTCTTGAGAGACCACTTTAATGTAATAGTGATCAATGTACACATATCCTAGTTGGAGGACCCACATTATCGACGATAAAATTTAAAATCTATAACTATTGAAATTTTAACACATTCTACATTGAGGAAATTTCTCCCGTATGACATGAAATGAATTGTTTCCACCTATTTTTGAATTTCTTATTAATGTCCATTATTGGATTTTCTTGACAGGTACACACTTGTCTCTTCAAAAGTGTTCCAAAGTTCTCCTCTTTTGCACAAATTTTGATCAATATAAACATTCTCGTCAAACAAAGCAAAGTTGATGAGAATTTTTAGATCATAGAACCTCACTCTTTTTTTTAGCACGAATTTTGAAACATCTATACAGGGACGAACATAAGATCGTATTTTAGGTGGGCTAAAGATCAGACAAAGTAAGCAAGTGATGGAAACAGTAAATTTTATTCTATGCGGGCTGTACATGGACTCTGCTAATATTATTTCAGACAAATTGTGATCATATTTCTTTTGTCAAGCTAGCTTTCTGTTATAGCATGGGGTAGTCATCGTGTGGGTTTGTTTCTGCATATAGATATTTATGTGAAAGTACACAAAGTTGACGAGAATTTTTAGTCCATTTAGATATTATTTCTCTTCTGTTTGCACAATTTTCGAAGCATTTAATCATTCTTGTTCACTAGAAAAAGTTGACAGTTTCTAGTCCTTAGGGTTGTTTGGCATAACTTCTACTTATGCTTCAACTTCTCATAGATAAGGATTGCAAAATATTCTTCACCAATCACCAGTGACCCATCCCAAATGGGGTAAAGAATCCCAACAGGCTACCTGGTTAGATAAACTGGCTAGGACATAAAATAGGGTTGTGCTATGGGTACAATTAGGTTGTTTGGCATAACTTCTACTTGTGCTTCAACTTCTTATAGATAAGGATTGCGAGATATTCTCCCCCGGTGACCCATTCCAAATGGGGGCCTTGACATCAACAGGGGGCGTATGGTGTCCATTATGGACACCCCTATGAGTACAATTATGTACCCATAGCATTTTCTCATAAAATATAGTCCTTATCTCAAATCCGAGAACTCATCATGAATATTTTATTTTTATGTTTTTTCTATTGATATCCAATTTAAAAGTAAATACATAAAGAATTAAACGAGGTAGTGAACAGAGATATGCCAATTGAGCTGTTAAAACTACATGATATAATCAATTATTTTAAAATATATGCTATTGGAAGAATTATACAACTATATATCCAAAAAGCTTAAACCCCACTGTACAATGTTTGCACAATCTTTGCTCAACATGTGCCCACTAAGGAGATTTGGGCAGATTGAAAAGCCCAGAAACATTCAAGATTAGTGATTATTCAAACTCAAAAGTAAAGTACAGAAAATAATCGTTTGCAAGAATAAAAAATCAACACGAGAATTGTTTCAGACAAAGCTCCAGAGGCTTGGCGACTTCTAATGCCTAATCCCATATTGAGCATCCATTGTAAATGAATAAAGCTCGGTTGCACTATGAAGCCAAAAATGACAGCCAATTTACAATAGGTTCCAATATTACAAAGATCAAGTCACAAGAAGACTTATCTTTAAAGAAAACTTTAGATCCAAACACTAGCCACCACTCACAACAGAATACTCAAAACCCTAGTCTAAAATATACAGCAAGAAGAATCACTCAAACTCTTCATGCAACTCACTAGGAACATCAAACCAGACTACAGATCAAAGTATTACAGTGCTTCGAATGAGATTTTCAAGCAAGAAAGAACCAAAAATGAGAAAACCCTAACTCGAAGGAAGAACTCTCTCAACCCAAGTCAGAAATTGTATCCAAGTGAAGAGTCCCAGTCCCAAAGAGGCTTATAAGTTCATAACCATCCAGAAGTAGATCCAACGGCCATCACAATGCCAAGTGTCACAATCTTGTTCAAAGTCTCCACTAAAAGAGTAGTGTTTAACAAACACAATTTTAACATAAATTTTGGAAGCACACATTTCATAGGTTCAAGGTTTGAAACTTAATAATCTTTACCTTGCTACCAAAATTTGGTTCATAGTGCAGCATGGAGCCTCACCAGCAGTTTACATTTTCATTTGCTCCATGTACCTGTACGTTTAATTCAAATTATCAATAGATAGCAGCTTTAAACAATTTTGACATTTGCTTAAAGGTATCACTTTAGTTTCCATGTTAGAGGGATTAAATTGGGTAGCAATTTTACCAATTCTAAGTATCCTTTTTGAAATAACATCTCTTATAAAATGATATTTTATATCAATATGTTTTGTTCTATCATAAAATATAGAATTTTTACTTAGGTGTATTGCACTCTGATTATCATTATAGTCAACACTCTCCTTTTGTGTAAAACATAGCAACAAGTTTAGCTTTGTATCTAACATTATTATTGACCTATTCTCCTTTCTTTATTTATTAACCAAATTCCACGTTTTATTTTTGTAAAGAGAAGCCATTTCTTCTTCCATTGCAGCCAAACACATTTTAGAATCCATACAATTTAAGGCATCGTCATAGGAGTTTGGTTTAGTTTCAGTTTCTTCTTGATAGGTGAACAAAGAAACAAAATCATCATCGTTAAACCTAGAAGGGGCCTGATTTGGCTTCTTTTGCATATCTCTTATGAGTTGATACTCATCTAGGGGCAAAGTCACAGAATCAGTTTAGTCAAATTGATCAATTTCTTGATCATAATCAATTTCATTTAAAACATTATCATCAATATGACCAATTTCTCCCTCTGTGGGTACATGATTAGTTTGATCTAGATTATCAGGCTTCCCCTCAATTTGAACATCATTTTGCAGTCAAGTTTTCCATATTTCCTTCCAAACATGGCATAAGAAATTCATTAAAAATAACATATTTTCTAACAAAATAACCCTATAACCTTTTTTTTCTTTAACCCACAGCCTGTATAATTTTACATTTTCAACATAAGCCAAGAAAACACATTTAAGTGATCTAGGTTCAATTTTTCCTACATTTTCATAAGCATATGCAGCACAATCAAAAATTTTCATATAGGAATAATCAACAGGCTTTGTGTCCACACAGATTCAGGCACATTAAGATTTAAAGCACTAGTATGACTCATATTAACAAGATATGAAGTAGTTTTAACAGCTTCCTCCCAAAATAATTTAGACAAACCTGAACTTAAATGCATGCATCTGACTTTGTTTTAAAAAAAATTATTCATTCTTTCAGCAATGTCATTTTTTTAACTTGCATATGTCACAGTTCTATGTTTTAAGATGTCATACAACTTACAGAAATTATCGAACTCATAATTGTAAAATTCTAAACCATTGTCAGTCCTTAAAGTTTTAATATTCAAATCAACTTGATTTTCAATTTCGGTTTTTCATTCCTTAAAAATAGCAAAGGTTTCATCTTTTATCAAACATTGTTCATAATTAGAAAATTCACCAATGTTCATTTTCCCAAATACTTCTTTATTTTGCAAAGACTTTAAGCTTTTCTTTCCAATGTGACCAAGTATATTGTGCCATAATTTTGGAAAAATGAAATTATCATCTAAAGCTACTGCTGTTAAACCAGTTAAACGTTTAGCATTAAGGAAATAAAGACCATGTCTCTTGGGATAGAAGTGATTAAATCACAACCCCTAAATACTTTAATGTCTTTGACCCAATTTAATGTCAAACTCCATGTCATCTAGCATACTTAGAGACACTGAGTTTCATTTAAGATTAGGAAACAATCTAGTACCCTTATGAAGTAGAATCTTTCCATTTTCTAAAAGCAGTTTAATTGTTCCCATTCCTTTTACTTTACAGGTCATATCATTTTTCATAATAACTTGCCCTCCTTTGATTTTTTCAAAATCCCGAAATCGATTTTTGTTAGGACGCATATGGAATGAACAACCTGAATCAAGAATCCATTCTTAATTTAAGTTATTTTCCATATTTACAAGAACTAGGCCATTATCATTGTTCATTTTATTATCATAAGCCAACACTGTATTATCCTTATCAGATTTCCTTTCCCTTAAATCATTTTGCTTTTTAAAACAATTTATGGCAATATGACCCATTTTACCACAATAGTAACATTTATTTTCTTTTGTCTTATTCTTGGATTTATTTTTATCACTCCATTTTTTTCTAAAATCATTTGAAGATTTAGAGTGAAAAATTAGATTTACCAACACTTCCGCCTTTTGCCAAAGATCTTTTCAACTTTGACTATTAATAGATTCAGATTTAAGCTCAAGAACTCTATTCCAAAGGGCATTACTTATAATTTCAGTAGTGAGTTCAGCTCTACCATATTCTAGAGCATTCCTGAGGTCTCTATGTCTGTTACTAATGGAGTTCAACAAAACCACAGCCAACTGATCTTTCGAAAAAATTTCATCACAGTTTGCTAGGTCCTGGGCTAGTTTAGTATTCTTTGAGGATGTGGAGTTTGTCGGGGGAGGAAGAGAGATAAGGTTTTAAGGTTAATGATTTTGTCTTCGAGGAATATGTAAATATCCATTTTGTTATAATTGACAATAATCAAGACTAGGGACAAATTATTGATATAGATCTTGTTCTAGAACCAATTCCAGAACAAGACAATATTTTAGAACCCTTTATACACAATAAGGAAATTGTTTCAGAAGAACAAACTCAACAACCTTAAAAATAAATGACATTAAGGATATCCACTAGAGAAACGAGAAAGGTAATTATGGAAGACTTCATAGTATTTCTCCAAGAAAATGAGGATGGCATTGGATTGGTGGAAGAAGATCCAATTAACTTTCATCAAGCCATGTAAATGAATAATTCTCAAAAGTGGAATGATATCATGAATGAAGAGATAAAGTTCATAAGTGACAATGACGTTTGGGAACTCGTCTCGTTGTCTGAAAGTACGAAACTCATTGGTTGTAAATGGACATTTAAAATCAAGATAGATTCAAAGGGTGATGTGGAGAGATTTAAGACTCGTTTTTGTTGTAATGGACTTTACTCAAAGGAAATGCATTGACTTCAAAGAGACTTTCTCTCTGATTTCAACGAAAGACTCTTTCAAAACTATTATGGCACTTATGCCACATTTTGAATATAAAGACGACGTTTCTCAGTGGTGACATTGACGAGGCGATTCATAAGGTGCAACCGAAAAACTTGAGTTCAGGAGACTCAAAGAAAATGATTTGCAAATTAAAGAAATTCATCTATGGGCTTAAGCAGACTTCTCGTTAAGGGTATCACAAATTTCATTTAGTAATTATCTTTTTTGATATTGAGATAAATGTATTTGATGATTGTGTATATCACAAGTTCAGTAGGAGTAAGCATATTTTCTTAATATTGTATGTCGATAATATAATGCTTGCGTGCCATGATATAGGCTTATTGCACGAAACCAAGATATTTCTGTCAATGAATTTTGAAATGAAAGATTTTGATGACTTTTTTGTGTTAGGAATATAGATATACCAGGATCATTCTCGGGGTATTTTTGGGCTATCACAAAAGAGCTATATAGATAAAATTCTTAAGAGATTTAGGATGCAGAATTGAAAACCAGATGATACCCCTATTCCTAAGGATACACTTTAAGAAAAGTAAATGCAGAAAATTTTCTATGCTTCAGCGATTGGGAGTTTAATGTATGCTCAGACTTGCCCACGTCCAAATATAGTATTCATTAGTGAAATATTGGGCAGATATTTTAATAATTCTTGGATGAATATTTGGAAAGCAGCCAGCAAGTTACTCAGTATCTATAGAGAACAAATAATTACATAATAACATACATGAAATAGACCAATTGGAGATCATTGAATATTTTGATTCTGATCATGGAATATGATTGCGAAATTTTGTCACTAGGCTGCACATTTTGGATGGAATTGAAAGATCACTTTAATTATTTTGTGACAATAGCAGTCTTGTATTCCAACAGGAGCTCGATGATGTCAAAATTTATAGAAATCAATTTTCTAGTTGCTAAGAAAAGAGTTCAGAATGGTTAGATTTCTATAGAGCATATTGGGATAAAATCTATGATTATAGACCCGTTTACTAAATAACTACCGCTCAAGGTCTTTCATGAACATACTGTTCATATAGGTGTTGTATCTTTTGATAATATGGTAGTTTAGTGGAAGCTTGTATTTGGATGTTGTCTATTTTACATGGATATTCAGTTTTTTCAAAAATAAAGTATTTATTTAATTTCATTCTAATTAAAGCATTTAGCTTGTTCTTATTAAAGAATAAGATATGACCAATTGGAAATAGGTATGTTTGAACCATATTATATGTAATTTTCATGATATACATCGATACTTGATCTATGTCATTTGATTATATTGATATCCGTGACCATTGATGGGTTTACCTATGAAACTTGTAAAAGACCACTTTGGTTTTATATTGACTTAATCAATGGACGAGATTGTTTGGAAATGCTTTTGGTTATGATAGCAAAAAATTTGACATCATAATATTATACACATTTATAAAGTAACATATGTGGTTCAAGTGGAAGATTGATAGAAAAAAATTAATTTGTCATGTGGACCTACATATGTAATTAAGTATGTATTAAAGGTTGTCTTAAGGATTTATTATTATTATTTTTTTGCATATATTAGTTGGGCGATGGTGTCATGGATGACGTTTCTCAATTTATTTTATGTAGTTGTCGATAGTTGGTGTTGAAGTTCTAGAACATATGGATGCATTGCAAGCGGAGTCGACTTTCTTGATTAAAAATCAAGTTCTTCTAATCTTTTATGGTGTAAAAATCCTAAATGCTTAAAATCCTTTACATTTAGGTTGCCTTAAAATTTAAAAACGTAGTTTTGAATAGTATTTTTTTAGATTATCGTTCCAACAAGAAATAAATTATAATTCAAGTGTGTTAACTTTGTATTGAATTCGAGATATCTAACACAAATGGGATGATTTTGAGATTATTCTAAATTAATCTAAGAAATATGTAAAAGCTTTTGCTTGTATCAATGAAAGGATGATTGTACTAGATTAGAGTTTGCCTATTACTATTTATTTCAGTTCTTAATTTCTAATAGTCTTATTCATGTATTCCTGACAATTGATAATCTAATATATTTAACTTTCTTTTTTTGAGATAAATTAATTCTATTCTAAGCACGACTCGAGTTTGTTCCTAATACGAATTCAATTAATAGAATGCATTAAATTTTAGATTATTTATATGATTGCACAATAATAAATGTTATTCCCAACATCTATTTCACATATGTTAATTTTGTCACGTTCTAAACTTATTGTAAATCTTCTAATACTACAACAAGGAACTAATTATACAATTGTTAGTTACACAATTAAATAATACAATGTGTATGCAACATTAACCAAAAAATGCAAAAAATACTAAATTATTAGTCTTGAATTAAAATAAATATATAATAGAGTTCATCTTCATCCAATACAAAAATGGATCTAGCCTGACATGATTTCTTATAAATTACAAGAAAAATAAAGAAAAAATATCGCTCGGGTTATGAAATAAAACAAAAGACGTTGATCTTAAACTCTAATGTTGAATTATTCAATTTCTTGATATTCTTGCTATGGTATGATCTCCTCTCTCAACCAAACCCTAGCTGACTCCACCATATCACCCAAAACTGACTCATACAATACCTCCCAGACTCGATGCTACATTCGAACAAGTTCTAGCAATCGCTTATCTAAACACTATGCATCACCATCGCCACCATGTTGAACCACAATCGATTCCCATGCCGCCATAACCGCTGAACTACCACACTTGGCAATCGAGCCATCAAGTCATGAATTTGACAACATATTTTCTCTCCTTATTTATTTACTTAGACAAAAATTGTCATAATTAATTTTTATATGTTCAACACTAATTATTTTTATAGTTTAGTGTAGCAAACTTAATCCATCCTAATATATTCGCCTAATTCTACCTCTGCTAATTTTATCGTCCTTAATTCAATACAATGTACCAAACACGTCATGATTAATTTATTGAAAATAATTTGTTATAATTTGCCGATTTTGTTGCCAGTTAGAAATAGAAAGCATTTGTAATATTCACTATTTCAGAATTCAGTATAATGAAAACTTATTGGTTTTAATTACATACATAACAATTAACAAACACTGGTTTTGTGTTGTCATTCTTGGTTCTTTTCCACTTTGGAGAATTAGAATTACCCAAGACTTAGTCAAAGTCAGCTGTCGGCTGTTGGGCGCTTATTCACATATGGAAATCGTTTGAAACTTTATAACAGTTATTGGCATGAGGAGTTAAAATAATGGTATTCGAGAATTGACTTCTGACTTGTTCATCAGCACTAAGCCACTACTTGTGCCATCAATTATGGATGGAACGCGTTACTAGATCCAATCCAATATAAATACGTCACAAGAATGAGGAGACTTGGCATTACCAATTATGCATATTCACAATATGGCTCTGCTTTTCCTATTTTGGTGCACTTTGTTTTGCTTTTCAGTTGACTCCTTTTCCATTTCCTCTCTTGTTAGTAAAGAGCTCTATCATTCAATATTCCTACACAAGGACGATAATGCCTGCCCGGCCAAGGACTTCTATACTTATGAGTCTTTCATCAAAGCATCGAAGTGCTTTCCACGATTTGGAAATACTGGAAGCTTAGCTACGCGTAAGAGAGAAATAGCTGCATTTCTTGCTCAAATCTCCCATGAGACTACCGGAGGTTGGGCAACTGCCCCTGATGGCCCTTTTGCATGGGGCTTGTGCTTCAAAGAAGAAGTCAGTCCTCAATCTGATTACTGTGACTCCACCAACAAAAAATGGCCTTGCTATCCTGGCAAGTCTTACAAAGGAAGAGGTCCTATTCAATTGTCATGGTAAATATATATTTTACATTTATTGTCAATTGATTGTCTTTACCTCTAGCTGAGATAACTAATTAATATAATGGGGGCAGGAATTATAACTATGGTCCGGCAGGAAAAGCCTTGGGATTCGATGGTCTGAAAAATCCGGATGCAGTCTCCAACAATTCCTTCATTGCTTTCAAAACTGCCCTCTGGTTTTGGATGACCGAGCGGAAGCCGAAGCCCTCTTGTCACAATGTCATGGTCGGAAGATATGTTCCAACAAAAGAGGATTTGGCAGCCAATCGTACAGCAGGTTTTGGGTTGGTAACCAACATTATAAATGGAGGGCTGGAGTGTGGAATACCTACTGATGGCCGAGTTGCAGATCGTATTGGATTCTTTCAAAGATATGCCAGCACCTTTAATGTCGACACCGGACATAACTTGGATTGCCAATACCAAAAACCCTACTAAGTCATATTCTTTTTCTAAGTGCCTTCTTGTGGAATCCACTAGGAATTGTTTGTGCTCATCTGTTTGATCATTTCATAAAGAGACAATTCAACTGTATTTCGTTTGCAAGTCTTGTAGTTAAATATTGAATGTTGTGCATCATCCCGTTAATTAAAAATGCTCATGGTTGTTGTGTAGCACGCTAGTACAAATATATTATCAATTTATAACATCTCTCGACTTCCTGCACGACATAGCCGGCGGTCTTCTTTCAATCTCTGCCGGCTTATAGTACATTATTGAATTTCCTTTATTCCTTATTCAAGAAGTTTAAGACGAGATGCATCACCATCTCATCTCATTTCAATCAAATAATACCAGAAGGTTAACACAATACAAATTTCTAATTTCCACAGATATAGAGTGTGTTTGAGCCACATTATTTTGGAAAAATGTATTTTAGAATAGTAGATTGATGGAGAATGTGTACTTGAAAAAGAAGGAAAATTTATTGATGTGATGGAAAATATTATTTTATTGAACAATGTGTGGTTGAAAATGAGTAAAAGAATGAGAATTTTAATGTATGTCAAACAGAGGCATAATAATATTGGCCTCACGTATACTTAACTAGAAAAGCAAATATACAATGATATTAACCTTCGCATAACTTAGTACTAATCAATCTAACTTCAATTAAAAGAACTATCAAGTATTTGGCCAAGATTTCAACCACAATTGAGTAACACACCCAAACTTTACAAAATTGGTTCTAAAAAATCAAATGTAAAGCCAAGACCTCAACTACGATGGAGTGCACATCATACCATACTTTGATTTTGTAAAGGTTAAGTAAAAGAGGAGGATCGCAAAGGGAAATAAAAATGTGCATCAAGGTATGATTAACAAAATTACGAAGGCAAAATTACATTGTTGGGGTGTAGACAGAATTTTTGAATTGTGCAGGTTGACTTGATTTCGTTATAATTGTAGGGACAGTCAGGGACCGAAGTTATATCCTAATTTGACGACGCTATTAAAAAATAAATTTGATTTGGACCATTTTAATTTTGATTTTGGGTTTGTTAATTATTGTAGTTAAGTAAGTCCATAAACTCATAGCTAGAATAGTCCATACTCTAAATTATGTCATGATCTAGAATTGTATTGTAGTAAAAAGTATTTAGTGGATGTTAGTAGGTAGTTGGAAGATATATTTATTTTGATAATTGAGTGGTATGTAGAAGAGACTATTAAGCACTATAAACAGAGGTGCTCACTTGTCATATGTAACAAGCCAACAAGCCAAGTTAGAGATAATACAATACAAGTTCCTTCTCCAACCTCTCAAAGAATTTCCTAAAATACTATCCAAATAAGTCCTATTCCTAACAAATTGGTATTAGAACAAGAGGAACCCATTGAGATTTTCATTGACAACAAATGGACAATTGCATTAGCAAAGAACCACATGTTCCATTATCAAAACAAGTGATTGATCCAATATATCACTTCATAAGATAAAGCATAGCAAGAAAGAAGTAGAGCTAAGGTATGTGAAGAGTTAAGATTGAGTAGCAGATATCTTCACCAAACCATTGAAGCATGAAGACTTTTTCACGTTAAGAGATGCACTTGGAGACCCCAAATCAAGTTTAAGCATGCTTGTTGAAAAATAAACTTGATTTGGACCATTTAATATTTTGGTTTTGGGCTTATTAATTATTGCAGTTAAGTGAGTCCATAAGCCCATATCGAGAATAGTCCATATTCTACATCAAGTCATGATCTAGAATTATCTATTATCTAATATTATCTTGTATTAGAAAGTATTTAATGAATGTTAGTATGTAGTTTGAAAGTTCTAAATTGATCGAATATTCAGACCCAATGTGCGAAATTATACAATTAAAAGCAACAAGTCACTTTTTAATTATTTCTAAATGATTAATCATTTATATCAATTTATCATATATTGAATTACCACAATTTATAATATAAATGTAATAAAGAACACCAAATTGATCGTGGATAAACTCCAATTGGGTAAAAATTTCGGACACTTTGCAAGTCAGTAATCTACTATAAATCGAAGCAAACATACAGTAAATACTAGATTTGTCTACCCCGTAAAACTTCTGACCTTAATTCATGCAGTCTCCCTTGATCTTACTGGAGATGTGCTCCTTCAAAACAAATTTCGACTCCTAATTTATATCTTAGTCCTCTTGGACTGCGTGTTCCTGACGCCAGATCCCGACTCCAGGTACCTCACTTTAATCCTCCTGAATTTGTGCTTCTGCAAGAACTTCCGATCCTTAGTATCGATTTATCTATGGTGTTTGATCAAATGATCTTTATGTGTTTTGATTTATGGTTTAATGTGAAACAATATGGCTTGATCAATAAATCAAAGTTTGAATGAATTTCATAATATGGTGGTTGAATATTTGAATCAATGAATATGTTTTAGATCTTCAAATGAATGATCTCTATAGAAAAATATGATTCAACACACTATTGGACGTCTCATAAGGTGTATATTTATAATGGGTAGTATTTGGGATTAAAAAAAACTCAAAATCAACTTGAAAATCTAATGTTACTGTTCTTCGAATAACCAAGTCGCTTGAGCGCAAGGTCAGGGGCAGCTAAGCAATCATCATTATTTTCATTATAACTTTCTCTCTCGATATCCGATTGAGATGATTCAAAATATGTTGGAAAGATAATTCAAAGAGTTACAATTCTTCTAGAATAGTTTTGTCCAAATTCCAATTATGTGAAAAATTCATTGCAACTTGTAAGTAAGAATCGTGAGCATAATTTGCACAACACTTCTACACATCTTTGATTCTGATTGCATTCCAATGATCATATGTGATCTTCTTGGACACATTGGACTCTTTCAAGACATATAATACCAATCCAGCCATTTTGCTATAAGTAGGACTCAATAACTCTTATTTTGACTTTGATTACAATTTGATAAACTCCTAATACAATTCAATTAGGACACGATTTTGACTAAACAAATTGCCAATTACAAATTTAGAAATTACCAATTATAATTTGGACTTAACATAGTTGAAAGATACATTTATTTTGGTAGTTGGGTGATATATAAAGAAGTTCATTAAGCGCTATAAATAGGAATAGTGATTTCTAGCACCATCCAATCTAGGTGGTGTTATGCGATAGGCTCAATGAAATGTGAAATTAAGTCACTCATTTAATGTCACATTAGCAACACCTAGACTGATATTATAACAACAATTGTACTAAATATCATTACTCATAAATAGTGGTGCTCACTTGTCATTTGTAACAAATCAATAAGCCAATTTAGAGATAATACAATACGCATTCATTCTCCAACCTCTTCAACCTCTCAAAGATTTTCTTAAAGTACTATCCAAATAAGTCATCTTCCTAATAGACGCCTAGTCAAGTTCGCACAAAGTATTCTAGCTACAAATTAATTCAAAGAGAAACGAGGAAGAGGGTGAGGAACCTACTGTGGTTTTCTATGGACATGGTTGAAGATATGAAGAGATAGAACCGATTGCTTCTAAAGAGAGATACCTGGCTGCCCCCATGACTAGGTCGTGAATCCAAAAACAACTCAAATGAAACTTGATCTTTAGAGCCCGTGTCTAGAACAATTATGTTCATGCAACAATCGACTAAAGAAAATGAAAACAAAGGATGAAGAAATCTAAGTTGGCTAGATGGATTGCAAGAGGATTTTTGTCAAAAAATTTAGAGAATAGTGAAAAGACAATGAAGAAGGAAGGAACGGTTTAGATATATACACTTGAATGATGTTATTTATCTAGAACACTAATCTATATGAGATGTGACATATTCAATTAAAGGTGAAATGATGCGATTCATTCAATTTTACATTTTATTTAATTATATTTAGTGCCACCTAGGCCAATATTGTAACATTAATTGTACTAAATATCATTATTTTATACTCTTTGGAAGGGGAATATGAAAGGATTGCAGCTTTTGAATTACGTGAAGTGTTAATGGTGGAGAGTATGCCGAATTTTGAAGGATTCCATGTGTCATTAACATTTCACTTCTCCAAAAACGAACGCATCACGTTATGTTGATCCCACTTTTCTATAAAATCTTCTTCTATTAGCTATCGCGAAGCAGGTTAGCTCCAACTGCCTTCTCCCCTCCCACGTGTGCTTCACCCTTATGAAATTTTACAAATAGACTAGAAGAATAACTTTATAGTCAACCTTTTTCTAGAAAAAACGTCATAACACAATCTTTTCCTAAAAGAAAAAGGAGCAGAAACATTCCAGCATTATATTCTCAAGGAAAAGTGGAGGAAACTAATCACTCAGAAAACAATTGAAGATCAAAAATGATAAGCAGTCTTTTAAACCACCATATATTATAATTGGAAAGATCAAAATAAAATCAGCATAGAACTGTATTCTGTAACCCAAGGTAAAACACCAAATATTATTGAAGCGAAAATAGTAATTTCTATTATACACCACATATACATAACAAAAATTAAACCAAACGTGTCAACTCAATCCGTGTTCTTCAACTCCTCGACTCGTTCATTCAACATCTCCGCCTGTGTAACCAAATGCGTCACTGCAAAACTCAGCAAATATAACACCAGTGCCAAAGCAATCAACAATGCATTCCGTTGAGACTCGAGTACGGATTTCTGGTGTCACATGAGATCAGTCGGATTACACGACTCAAGTGAGGGGCGACTCGGGCGACTCTCGTACTTCCAGTAGATGTCCACCAACAGGAATTAAAAAAAAGGCATAATAGAGATATGGTTTGAGTAAATTACGAGTTACATAGATTATACCCTTCCGTAAAGGATTCATGGTTGAAGGCAGAGTGAGAAGAAGGACCACATAGCTTCGATAGCCACGGCATAGCTTAACACAACCCATTCCAAGGCCATTTTTGAGATAATTATGGAGTTCTTTTGGTCTTATTTCTTGAACAACGCTACACTACCAAGGCCACATAGGCCCTGGTAGTGCCAGCCCCCTGTACTTGTACATGGCCACTTGGCCTAGTGGCGATGTACAAGTATCTTTATTCTTATTTCTTTCTTGTTTTCAGTACTTATAACAATGTGATGTTGCTAAGGAAAGACATGTGGTGGCTTAGGGATAACACGGACAGTTACAGGTGGTAGTTCATGGATGAGAACATTTGGTCAAAGTAGTATTATTAGTAATTACTTAAGAAATTTTGTTTATATTTTGTCATTCGGTTGATGAAGTTTGGATGTCAAACCTGGTGGCTTAAGTGCTTGTTTATATTTCTGGAAAACATATTTTTGAGACTTTCTTCATGGCTCTCATTCAGGACACTGGTCAATCAAGAGAAGTTTTCCATTTATTTGTGTCTTAGTATTTTGAGGCTAGGGATATCAATTTTATTGACGACTCTAGAATGAGAAGGGTGGTGATTCCATGGACTATTAGGGTGTTCACTATTTATTGGTGCATCGAGGCATTGTTGGTTAACAGAATGTGCAAACAAGATCAAGAGCAGGTTGCAATAATGGATGGTTCACTCCCTTTAGAGAACAAGTCGCATTAGTCTTATCAACTTTGTAATCCAGGTCTTTGTTCTGGACTTATTTCAGGTTTTCTAATTTTCTCCTTAAGAAACTCAAAGTGGCTATAAGAACTTTTTCTGGGCAAGTTCAACTGATAACGGGTTCCTATTAAGGTATCATGTAAGATATTTTGCAAGGCAAATGAGGAAGGGGATTTGGCCTTTGTGATATTTCTTTTTTGAATGGGGTCATGCGAAACAAACACGTAAGGAGAAAATTGACGAAGGATTCCAATGTTTTGAAATACCTTCACGCTCATTACTTCCCTGAGGATCATCCTCATACACGATATGTGAGATCTTAGGTATGGCCAAGATTGAGGCCTCGTTGATTTGTTTAGTAGATGGAGTCGAGAGAGTTAATTGTCCAAATAATCACTAAACATCTGTCTATGTCTTTGATTACTCACTGAAGTTTAAAATATCGAGATTTAACCACTGAACTGATCCAAAGGTTGGACGTTACTCACTGGCTTAACATCTGTTTATAACCTTTAACGGAAGTGGTGACGTGGTTGACGGAATGTCCAGGTTGTGCCTACTGAGTAAAGAAAGTCTTTTATTGCTCATTGTACTTTATAAAATGTATTTGATTGCTCACTATACTTTAAAAAATATCTTTGATTGCTCATTGAACTTCTAAAGGGGTTGAATTTTGACCATTGAACTTATGAAAATGAAGCCGGCTTAGGTGAGAAATTTTGAGACATGTTGGCTTCGTTTTTCAAAATATAGTAAAAAATCGAAGACGTTTTCCAAAGTATAGTGAGCAATCGAAATATTTTCTAAAGTATAGTGAGCAATAAAAGATGTTTTTTTTTTTTACGTGGTAGCGGTGACATAGCGCCACCTGAACATTTCGTCAACCACGTCACCACTTTTGTTAGGGGTTATAAACGAAAGTTAAGCTAGTGAGTCACATCCAATGTTTGGATAAGTTTAATAGCCAAATCTCAACATTTTAAATTTCAATAAACAATCAATTATACGAATATAAATTCGGTGATTATTGAGACAATCAACTTGAGTCCAGATGGTTTTTTGGTAGGCACACATGGGGTCCGATTTTTGCTGATAAAAAATTGATAACACCTATTGATTGACATGGTTGCATATCGACATGGTTAATGATGAAATCATTTCTAATAGGGATTGGATTTTCTTCGAACGATTAGAGTTCTTTAATTGATAATGGTCGTCGAAGAGGTCATTGGTGTTATTGACCCAAGCTTTTCGCTTTTTATCGAAGAACTATTGTTAATCATCGAATTGATGATATTATCGTCTTCATTCATTTGATTTACATCTATATAATATATTAATTACAATAAATTCATTGAAAATGAAATAAAAATAAAAACTAACTTATATGTCGATAATATTTATTGAAAAATGATATATTTAATTTAAATTTTTAAATAAAATGTAAAAATTAATTTATACGTCCATTTAATTGGGACTTATTTGTGTATCTTTTTTTTAAAAAAAATTGGGACTATAGTTGCAATTAAATTTTTATTTTTCTTCTTTTATTTTTTTTTAAATTTAAACATGAGGATATATTCGTTATTTTACAAGACTTTATTGAGAAAATTGAAGAAAATGTAGAATTTCACTGAGAAAAGATCATCTAAGGGGTTTTGCGCTAAAATAAAAGGAAAAGGATGTATTCCGCAATAGAGACAAAGTTTAATTAATTTTAACCACATATTTTGTAAGACAAAAAAAATTCATCATTTTTAAAGAGAACATAAGTTGCTTTTACTGTAAAAAAATTAATTCAACCCGATACTCGTTGGATCTCTCCCCGAATGGGGTGGTGATTACCCACCTAATTGGGTAAACGAGACGGGGACGGGGAAATGGTCATTACCTCATACGAGACGGGTACGAGAAATATAGTTATCATTTGGCTATTCGTCCCGTTTAAAATTAATTTCAAATTTAAATTTTTTATCGAACAAAAATAATAAATTTATCATCAATTTTTAAAGAGAACATAAGTTACTTTTAACAAATTAGTAAAAAATAATAATATTTAATAATTAAAGGCAAAAAAAAAAAAATGGGGCAAGCACTTGCCCCACCCCGTCCCGGCCCACCTCAATCTCGCCCCGATTCTATCTCGTCCCGCTTTAATCGAGAATGGGAATGGAGCATCCTAACAAAAATACCCGACAAACGGGGGGTGAAAATGGCCGACTCCTTCGTACCGCTCCATTGCCATCCCTTTTATCCTGGAAAACCTTATCCCTATTTCCTAATATTGCAGATAGAGAAATAATTGGTTGATATTTTCCCCTACTAATACAAGGTGAGTATTCCTCATTCATACTCTAGGGCACAAAATATTTTGAGGGTTCATACCAAATTGCTGTACATTCATGTAATTTTGATGATTTTTTAACATTACATTTTCCGATTGCCTGTCTTACTATTTCCTTTTTGTCTGAAATGGTACATGATCGATTATATTATTTTCGAGACGCGGTTGTTCTATAATTTCCTTTGCTTTCTGCGTACATTTTTTTTAATTGTAAATAGAAAAATATTGGTTGAAGATATGTATAAGCATTTCCCATACGATATTGAATTGAAACATTTTATTAGCATAAAGATAGATAATATTATGCATTTAATCTGTATTTTGTATTTTTGATTGGTGGAATCTGCTTTCTTACTGGAACCTTTTTTTATTTTTTTTTTATTTATTTCTTTTTTTTAATTTGTGATTCTCATGTACGAAAAACTCATTCGTGAAAAAGTATGTAGACTTAAGATTTAGGTATAAATGTGAGGACTAGTTAATGGTACTGTTGTAGGCTGTTGAAGCGATGTATAATTGCTTTATAAGCTTTAAAATTGATGTGAAATTTGGTATGAACGTTTAATGAGCTAATCCCAAAAGTTTTAGTTTTGAGTCTTTCTCGAGCTTGATCATCTTTGTATGACAATATATTTCTCGTTCATTAGCTTATCAAGTTCAGCTTGACAAACTGCAGAACACTAAAATATGTTCAAAATTTGCTTGTTTAACTAGTGAAATGGTCTTAACAAGCTTTTACTAAGAGATCTTAATGGGAGCTTCTAGTATCTCGGTACATTTTCCATCTCTACTTATGAATGTTGAATGGGGAATTGAGACCACAATTTGGTTGCATAATTATTTCATGATTTTGGTTAGTACGAAACCTATGGATGATTTATCAAATTCATAGTTCTGTTATTTAGATCTATAAGTTATGCTGTTGATACATTTCTAGCGAGTAATAAATTTCTGCAGGCGTTAATGCTTGTCTAAATTGCTAGCCTAACTGTTAAAATGGGCATCCAAACTTGTGGTGGTAATGATCGCCTAAGGACATTCTGGATGCCAAAAATGGATCATTCTTTTATTGATCTTAAGCTGGAGCAAGTTGGTAAAGGAAATAGGACTGCTGAATGATCGTGGAAACATATGACTGCTATGTTTAATGCTAAGTTCAGTTTCCAACACAAAAAAAATAAAAAATAAATGATGTTTTAAAAAATAGATACAAGACGCCGAGGAATCTATACAAGGCTTGAAACAATTTCCTTGACAATGTAGGTTTTAGCTGGGATGAATCAAGGCAAATGGTGACCGCAGATAATGAAGTTTGGGATAACTATATTAAGGTGCTATTCTCTGAATGTTATAGCTTTGAAAAAATTGTCAATGCACTTCTAGTGGTTTACAATTTTATTTTCAGGCACATCCAAATTCTCAATCATACATAGTAAAGATGACCCCATGTTATCATGATTTATATGAAACATATTAAAATGCAACCTTTGGAGGCAAAGACACCATTGCCTTGAAAAATGATGATTGTAATGACAATGTGTCACAGTCTGATACTTATAGCTTGTCAGATGGAGTGAAATATCCTCATCCAAATCTAGATGATGAGAAGCCAGGTTGCAAATTGTTGGAATGTTCATCACATTTAGGTGAGGACGTAATTGGGCCGGGCTTTGTTAGTGACGTGGCTGCTGAATCTCTTCTTGATATTATGATTGATGAAGATTATGGAATCCATGTGACAAAAGGAATCGTTGACAACACCCAACTCTTTCCGTCAGATATTGGCTCCACAATAGGTGCTCGTCCAAGGACTTACTGGCAGCCACCAATGGATCGTTATTTTCTTGATATTATACTAGATCAAGTGAAAAAAGGAAACCAGGTTGATGGCCTATTCAGAAAACAAGCATGGACAGAGATGATTGCGCTTTTCAATGCTAAATTTGGATTTGAGTACGAAGTTGACATTCTCAAAAATCGATATAAAACTCTGAGAAGGCAATATAATGTTATAAAGAAGCTTCTGGGGCTGGATGGATTTGCTTGGGATGATGCACGGGAAATGGTGACTGCTGATGACCACATCTGGCAGGATCATATCAAGGTGCATATTCTATCCAACTATATCATCCTCATAAACTAATAATAGATGTCAAAATTCGTTACTTGTTTGCAATAGATACAACTTGTTCCACTGCCATTCAATGACAATAAATTTTTATTTAAAAACAGAATAAGAAAAAATTATTGATTTCAGTTGAATGGAATGACTGTTTTTTCTGATGACCTGCACATAAAATATAGATGCATTTGTAGCAGCTCATTTAAGTTGTTTGAGGATATAGTTTCTTGGCAGCACAATACATTACAATAGTTTCTTGGTACTGTCTATAACTTTTGGGATCTGCGAAATGGGGCCTAAATCTGATTGCTTAATAGATTCAAATCTCAACAGAATCCTACAACTTCAGTCTAAGCACTATCTTGAATTATTCATGAAATTTTAATTTCATGATGCTTTTCTGCAATGCCTAAATTCACGCTTGATGCATGTATTTTGTTATTTTTTCCTTCTTCATGGTAATGTAAATGATACATTGATCTCATACCACTTCATATGATTTGCATATTATGAATATTACCTAGTTTCATTGAAAAATACTATTGAAAATTCAATTGTGATGAAATGCAGGCACATACAGATGCTAGGCAATATATGACTAGACCCGTGCCGTACTACAAACATTTGTGTTTGATATGGAAAGATTTTAGTAGTGACATAAAGGACTGTATGTCAGGCCATAATTTGGAGCTCCAAGATGAAGTCCCTGAAATTAATTTTGTCCAACCATTGAGGGTTTGCCAATCTCCAGTGATGTCAGGATCGGATCAGTTTCTCAAGAAAGAGGAGTCTTCACATTCAGATTGTACTATCACTCTAACTAATCAATTGACCAAGCGCCAGCTGGAAAATCCATCCATCTCAGAAACTTCCAAGAAAGCACGGAGCAAAGCTGAGGGTGTGGTTCATGCTCTTAACGAAATGGCAACTGTAGTTTCATCATTGGCAGATAAGAGAAAAGAAGACGGAAATTTGAACTCGGCTCCCATAGAAAATGTGATAGAAGCGATACAGGCTTTACCGGATATGAATGAAGGCCTTGTGTTGGATGCTTGTGATTTTCTGGAGGATGAAACGAAAGCGAAAACATTTTTGGCATTGGAAGTGAAGCTGCGAAAGAAGTGGTTAATTAGGAAGCTTCGTCCGCCACAATAAAGGTGTTTGATTATGTTCCTTAGCTTGTGATTTTTTATTCCACCATCAACCAATAATTTATAGTGCCAAGAAGATGAGAAAATTTTCCCAAGGAGGTCACAATTTAGATGGAGTCCTAAAGTTTACCCACAATTTGGCTCTCTCTTATTCAATCGCCTCATTTTAAAAGTTTAGGGAAAGTTTATTTATATAGCTTCCGTTTGGGAAATATTATAAATGGTTTATAAAAAAGAATAGTAATGGGTCCATGAAATGTGTGGATAATAATTAGTAGTTATGAATGTGTGGTTGTAATTGATGTTTGACTGGTTGAATTTATAAATCATTTATAAATTTGTATCCTTCAACATGCATAGATTCTTGTAAGTCGAATTCATTTTCTAGTACCCCAACTATTCCATTTGAAACCATTTAAAGAAGATATGAGAAAAACTTTATCTAATTATTAGTATTTAGTAGTCTTGCAAGATGTGTGTATAAAGTAGCACGATATGTAACGGTAATATTAACTAGTTTAGCTTCGAGTCTCAAGGAAAGGAGTTTTAAGGGAGAAATTAATTACTCTGGATTGTATTGTCCATTGGATCTAATAGAGGAGGAAATGGTGAAACCCTATAAAATGTTGCTAGAAATTCAACACTTAATATTAGAATGATATGTTAACTTAAACACAACTAAATATTAGGTGCTTTACTACATGTCTGGTTAAGTTTAAATTTTTAAGTAAATTTTTTTGTTACTTCATTGCAGATTTTCAAGTGCGAATAATTTCCTGTATTAGAATCTATGTTGTTGAATTTGTTGAAAATGTTCCAGCAAAAGTCCATACCAATAAGATATAGAGACAGGTTTGAGTTTATTAGAGGATTAATCTACTTCAACTAACCTGCCAATCTTTTGGGACGACATATCAATGTCTACTAGCGGGTATTAGAGGCATGTCTCAAATTTAGCCATGTGGATGTTCAATTTGAATCTGTGGACTTGTTGGAATATTTGAAAGGTGTGGGCCCCACTTATTATCAATGGTAGAAGATTTCGTGAACTCGTAGGATAGTGGAACCTTTATGGTATATACGAGCCTAGCACCATGGATAATGCGGATCTTCATAGAGTATGTGATCTTCCTGATAGAAGGTGACGGATGGAAGAGGTCATCGAGAGGGGGCCATGATGATCATTTGTAGGTTGTGATAGTGTGGCACTTCGTTTGAGAGATTGTTGAAGAAGTGCGAATAAAAGTTTCATAGTGATAAGACACATGGATTGTGAGTTTATAAGGGGATCAGAGTAATCTATCTATCATGTAAACCTTGATTGGAACCTCAAGTTCCTACAGAATATGCCTATTTCCATAAATTGAAATATATAATGTGTCTCAATTAGCCTTGTCAAATTAGGTGCAACTACATTGAATGAAAGAAAAAATAAAAGAAGAATTGCCACAGTTGAAAAGTGTATGTTGCTACTGCTGCAGGCCTATAATAATTAGCAGCATCAAGAGAATGCTGCTAAATACTGCAGAGGCCGCAGCAATTCGATGAGCGTTGCTTGGAAGTACTGTAGGAAGTGAGCATTCTTCCCCATTGAAGTAAACTTTGGTGGGAAATCCATCCCCGCGAGCCACATTAATTCCAGGTGTTTTCTTCTTAGTAAAAGATATCACAGACTGCTCTGTCCCAGGAACACGAGGATCCTTTTTGGGGTTGGACCCATTTCTTTCTGCAACAAGGTAGTTGTGGTCCGGAAGACCCTCGAAAAATATCGTGTTATTGGCATCCGACAGGGGAGTTCCAGCAAAGGAATAAACTGCCTCAAAACCAGGCACTGCTTTATCCAATTCAACAGCAGAAAACCAATCCACAATGTCAGATTCACCCCAATTGAAGAGTGTCATTCTTGCAGTCCATCCATCTTTGTAATCTGAAAGTACATGCCAGTTAATGCTTACACTACAGTTATCTGCACAAGGCAATGGATTCGGGATTTCCCGCCTTTTGAGGTTTGCGAATTCTAGTGCTTTATCGGTTCTGTTCTCAAATGGGACGAGTAGGGCTTCAGCCGGTAGAAGAAGTGGTGGCTCGGTGGCGCTGCAAACATTGCTTGGGTTCGTAGTCTTATCACACCCACAGGCACAGGTATTGCATGGAATGACAGAATCATTGAAGAATGCTGAGAATGATACACAGCATTTTGGTTTCTTTGAGTCACGACGCGTTATATTACAAACAACTTGCCAGCTGGCAATGGCTGCTGAGTCTGAAGGTAGTCCACTCGGATCAGGGAAGAGGGTCGGGTTTACCCTCATTGGGGGACTGCATTGATAGTCAAGCCCGACTGTACTATTGATTTTCCAGTTCTGAGGAGGAGTCAGCTGAGTCTTGTTCAGGTTTGGTGGCATTTTGTAAACTTCCATTTGGAAGGCTGATTTGGACTTGCTTAAATCCATGGAAGGAGGCAATATTGTTCCATTTCGACAACAAAAAGGAATCATTCCTAGTGTAGTATCATTTGTTCTATCAAGAGGGAGATCAATTATTGTTGGCCTTTTTACACAACTTAAGGCCGTCGAAAAATCAAAACCCTTGTGGAAATTACCTTGGCTGCCAAATATGCAGTCACTCGTATCAATAACATTAGGACGAGCACCTCTCATCGAATTGATGAATTCGTGCTCCATCCAATCCCAACTCAATTTCCAATTGTCGAGACGAGCAAAAGGGTTGTGATTTGAGATCGTGACTTGTGCCAAGTAATTTGATTCGTATGATCTAATCACATTGTACGTAATCGTGAGATCTCCATCTTGGAGTGGCATGATATTTTCATCACCGGTGATGTTTGTTCTCACGTTTGAGTCTGGGACACAACAAACTTGTGTTTCGTTTCCTGCAAGAGCCATAATATTGAATTGTCTCCTCTAAAAATTTAATTAACATAAAATTATATATGAATTTCTCGTTATCAAGTTTTAAGGTTCAATGTTATTTTTAAATTTTCTAGTTCAATAGACTTAAAATGGTTAAACACAATACGAGAGCATACAAAGTTGTGAATTCATGTCTTCTTGTCATCCATTTATTATTTATGTGTGTCCTAGATATGAAACAAATTCATACCCATGCTCAAAAAAGGTTAAAAGAGAATATTAAGAAAAATGAAGGACCAGGAATTTAATAGTAGTAACTTTAGTACCTTGTATTGTAGGATTTGGACACAAATATCCATCGTTAGCAAGTGTGATATTACGAGGCAAAGGAACATTAGGAGCCCCGACTCCGAACTGTGTACCCACCAAATCAACCCGGGTCTGCATCTGATTAACATCTCCGGCGGTCTCCACCGCCGTCTTCAAGTCAGCCACCGGGTATCCAGCCAACACAGTCCCGTTGCTAACATTAGCCGGCAGGGAGGTACCGTCAGCAAGCACGGCTGTTGAAGCAGAGACCAATAACTCACTGTTATTGAAACCGACAAAGACCCGCCAATTCTTAAGCTCAACTAGGCCGTTGTTGGTGATCGTTAGGGTTGATTCAAACCGGTAGGGCTGGCGGGCCCTCTCCTCCTGGGAAAGGGTCGGCGGCACTGCGTAGCCGGTGTTGTAGCGGTATGATATTAATATGCCGTTACATACAGAAGAATTTGAAGGCTGAGATAAAGAGATTATTGGAAGTAATGAAACAGAGATCATTAGTATTATTATGGAAGTGAAACTGCAGAAAAGAGTAGCCATTTTTGAGTTTGAATCATGAAGTAAATGAAAATTACATACAAATTATAAATTGGAGAAGAAGAAGAAGAGACGACTAAGACTAAGTATTAACAAAGAAAATGTTGCATTGAAAAATATGTTTGAATTTTTCTTATGGACATTGTTTGTTTGATTGGGTAGATATTTTAATGAAGTGGCGTGCCGGCTTTGATTATTTCTACTGAGCAAAACCTGCATGAGCAAAGAATCGGTCATTTATTTTTATTATTTTTTTCTTTCTTTTGTCATCACTTGTTCTTACAGGATTCCTTGATTTGTAAAACATTGTAGCTACTTCAACTCATTTGTTATTCGATTAAATCCTTATTGTTATTCATCTCACGTCCTAAAGTTAATTGGACAAGTGGACGTAGTCAGAATTCTATTAAACCTGAAAGTTATTGCAACATAGTTTTCTACTGCTAACACCAGGATTTCATCAAAATAGCATTTTCGATTTGATTCTTGATTACTAGCATAAGCATTTACTCATCATCTCCAATTTTTGGAATCTTTGGTTTCATTAAGAACTGCAGAGATTTCAGTGTGCCTAACCACAGAGAGCCATTCTCCTGAAAATGTAGTCTTTCTAAAAGAACCTTTGTAATTCATTGAGGGCTCTCGTGCTCGCATCAAATAAATCTGCATAGTGATTTGCAGTATCTGGAAATAAGAATATCCTCATCAATTTCATCAGTATAACTAATTGCGTAAGAGATTGCGAATTCTGCTTCTCTTATTGAGTTTCTTACAGTATGTCCATGAGTTTGTTATAGATTAAGTAACAATCCCTACTTACAAGAGCTAGCAACAAAAGGAACGAAAGACATACACAGATGTCTAATGTTAGAGCTACAACTACTTGTTGGGGTGAATTTTTAAATGGTATCCTGTCTTGAAAAGAGAACGGCCACATTAAAATTTTCTATATATCATAGGGTTTTTAGGTCAATCCATGAACAAGGCAATAAATAAACAATATGATTAGGCTCCATACAATCCAAGAAACTTGTGCGGACAAGGTTGCCTAGGAAGGCCAGCATGAGTCGTGCTGTGCAAGGGAAATCTTTAGATGCCTCAGCCCTGGCATAGGAAGCTCTTCATGGGTTGATTTTAACTAAAATGTCAATTATGTGATAAAATAATGGTTTATTTATTCTTTTTTTCTTCTGATTACTGTTTGTATATTATTGACTCCTAACTTCGACATTTGTTAGTAATTTTGAACCTAATGCTGAGTGCACATAGCTGTTCATCTTAACCATTCAGCAGGAGTGTAAATTATATCGGTTCTTCTTATCACTAGAGTAATTTCAATGTATCCAAGTAAACGTGGATAGGTTTTTAAAGTTTTGGTGAAGTCTTGTTCTGTTCGAATTCATTTCTTAGACAATTATAAGTAGTCCCTTTGCCCTCTATTCAAGAATGCCAATTTTTACATAGCTTCTATTATGCTGGAAATTGAAGATCCTGGATGTCGACTAGATGACAAGATTAAATGGCCAATTCTCTCTGGACTATCCATTTAAGTGTTCAAGAATATTAGATTAGGTATGTAAGCCTTGTATTGTAAAGAAAACCTTTCACCTATCGAGAGAAAGAGGGAGAGGGAGGGGGGGACTCTTTGTTCTTGTTTGTGTTGTACTTAGAATCTCCAGAACCGCAAAAGCTCTTGGTATACTTGCTTCCAGATAGAAGCGCAAAAGGGTGCTAACTGGTTTGCATTTATGATTTGCATAACGTACACATGTGTTGTCTTGGAAACCTGAAACACGCCATGTTAATATATGCCATCACAAACTTTAATCAAAAGTAGTAGTATTATCTTACTCATGCATAAGTTTAGTTGTTTCTCACGACTCAATTCTCGTTACAACATGAATCATCACAAATTCGAGCATATCTCCCACTCTACAATGCTCAACCTATTATGTTAAATATAAGTCTCCCACCCCCGTGGTTCCTTTTCTTTCTGTTGCTAAGAAAGTTACTTTACTTCAATATTCTAGAATGTCGAATTGGATAAGATTAAAAAATAAAAAATAAAAGATATTTATGCCTTATCTTATTTAGTTTAACGTCCGAAACATTTGAGTCAAGATGATGATGGAGGCAAACATATGGGCCGGTTGATGGCTCATATTTGTCATTCATCGTGCTGAGTTTTGATCTTCTTAAGTTTTGTTGCCTATAGACTTTCTGAACGGGACATAAAGAAGAGTATGCGTCTGGTATTCGTTTACGAAAAAAGGTATTCTCTCTTTTTGACATCAGTTTGAATCTTTCGAAAGTAGCCCCCTCTTCTGGTGCTTGTCACTTTTAGAGCATCAAAGTTAAACGCCTATATTCTTCATGTCTTGCACTTCGGTAACCTTTTTCTTATATAATACATTCCAATGTTGCTTATTCTTAATTTCAAACTGCCAACCCAATGCAAATACGCTTAGGACATGTTCGGCAGAGAAGTTTAGTTGGTACGTGACACTAAGAAAAATAAACTGCAATCTTATTTACTATACTATCAGAGTAGTATGTCACATCAATGTACATTGAATATGATTTACACCTCAGTATTTGGCGTCGTTGAGCACATCGAACTATACATGTAGTTACGAGTATTTACAAACTAAGTGATGCAATTATTAATAGTGTGCTCTATTTTTGTACAAATACACCCCTTAATGGAAGGCTCTCACTGGAGCAGTCCAATCTATTATTGTGTATTAAAAGTGCACTTTTAATGACAAGCGATTTTCTACAAGTAAATACACAGAGACGTATGGCTTAACTCAATGGTATGTATTAACTAATCAGGCTTGCTTATCCAAAATAAGTAATTCGAAGCCCTGCATTTTGGAATTTATGAAAAAAAAGTTTCGGCTTAACCAAAATTAGTCATTTCAAATTCTGTAAGCCTGAACTCATATGGCACCCTTCCTAAATATCCAAATGTATGTGCAATTATGTGGTTAACAAATTGCGGTGGCGCCACCACAATTTGTGGATGGTCCCCTCAACCCCTGGCGGTGGCTACTTTCTAGCTGTAAAGTTTTGATTTTTTTCCGGGCTACATGTGTTTTTAAGAACTCTTTTTCCTTTGTTTCTTCCTCTGTTTTCACGTGCAGAAACTAAATAAACAGTGACATTTTTTTATCTGTTTATCTTATCTTGTTCGAAAATAAAAGAAAAATATCTATTAACAATTATTACAGTAATTACATATTCTCAATAAATTGGAATAATTTTATATTATTGTAATTGAGGTGCAAAGCGCACACATGGTTTGGCACGAAACATGCAATACAATCCAAATGAACAAACTACTCCTACTTCCCGAATAATTTTAGGATCACTTTTTTTTTTTTATAAATATAAAACTGGAAAATTGCACCATAAATCTCAAATCTATTATCCCAATATTGAATTGGTCTCTCATCTCCATCATTTTCGTTAGAATAGATTGTATTCTACGAATATTCTTGTTTTTGTATCTGTGTAGATTAAATATCTAGTGTCAATCCAAGACAATTTGGAATATTACCAGAAGTGATTTTAGAAACCAATCACGTCCTTGTCCTATTTTTGCAAATGTTTTCAGACCATTTTAGAGTTATAATATCGTATGATAATTGCAACAAGATTTCGATTTATTATTATTATTATTACTAAGTCTAATGATAGGGTTATTGTCAGGTGCCAAGTCTTAATCTTAATCACCTATACAAATAAAAATAATAAAACTACTACCACCTAATGAAAAAGGTCAAAAGTAAATAAGGGAAATTTGCACTATTGGTCAAAACCTGATCTTTGTAGAAATTAATTTCTACTTTTGTTTTTTTTTTTTAAAGAAATTTTTTTTTTTTAATTAATTTTTAATTTTTTTTTTTTTTTTTTTTTTTTGGTCATTGTGCAATTTGTTCTGTGACTGAGATTGTCCAATTTTACGTCTTTATCACGTAGTCCTCATGAAAATATATCCCAATTCAAATTTTCAAAAATTAGTCCCTACTTTAAAGCGAGGTTTAATGGACTATACGATGAACCAACCGATTCAAAATATGATTTAATTATATGTAAACTAAGAAATTTAAATTCTATTATATTAACTTTAAAACCAGCATGTTCACCTCAAAACGCTATGTTAATCCCTAAAAATTACCTTTTTTTTTTTTTTCTACCAGTTCAAAATCAGATCTTTTACGCTTTTAGATCATTGACTAGACTAGTTCTAAAACGTAGCTTGTTATAGGGGCAATATGTTTGGGATCAAAGGTGCAATTTCGCCTTTCAATGATAAGGATTTGGATTTGGACACTGTGTACGCAACAACGACAACTTCACCGCGTCGGATGCCCCTATTATTCATTTATTTCGAAATTACAACCCACAAACAGCTATTTATTCTATTCCCAAACACATCAAGATTGTGACTCAAAAGTGTCACTGTACTACATATTCTATTAGTCATTGTAATTAAATCAAATAGAAGGGATTTTGCACTAAAAACAGACGAAGGGTAAAAAGGGATTTTCATTTTGCAAAGGATAGAAAGTGAAGTTAGCTAGATCACGAGAAATCCACCGCCTGCTTATGTCCACATTTAAAGCATCATTTTTTTTCCAAGCCAACCCCGTGGACTTTTACCTAATAAGCATTTTGATAATTTATATAGGACCAAATGATAAAATTTGAACTTTTTTCTTTTCTAGTTCTATCCAACAGTATCCCGTTTACCTGCCCTTCAAAATCAGGTTCATTTTTTCACTAAACATCTGAGACTTGCACAATTTTTCATACATTTCACACTAAAACTGAAAATTAGGTAGATATATCTTTTTAATTACTTTTCCTCCATTCCGTTAGAGTCTTTGATTCATAGAGAGTCGATTTTAAAAATGAGTGATTGCTAAAAACATACGGCTAATGCTTTTCGTGACCTCTAAATATCAAAGAGGCCATAAGGGATCCAAATTTTATCAAATCAAATAGCATGATGTGTGAAAGGACACCAACATATCAATCCTCAATTAGTCAACCTCTTTGTTTAACATTAGCCGTGACAGCAGCACAACATGTGCTTCCTCCAACTAAAAAATATCCACCCAACATTTCTTCTTTGTAACTTGCATATTCTATATTCTAAGCCTCTTGACCATAACAATCAATAAAAGCGGTATGCAATCATGTTCTCAATTCAACCTACCATGTTGCCACATTGCCAATTTGACCTAACATTATTTCCCTCACCAAATCTTCATCATTCAAAGAGTAAAATAAAATTCACTAACCCACTGAACATTCGTTTGGCATGATTTTTTAAACATTATTCGAAAATTATTTGAAAATGCTTCATCTGATTATATGATAAATTCTTAAAAGCCTCTTCTACCAGAAATAGGTGTTATTCAAGAAAGTCAGAATCAAACTATCAATATAGTGATTTTTTAGTTCAACCCACTTTAGCCCGACGAAATATGGTGTAACAATGTTTTATTCAATATATGTCGACTTAAAAGAAAGCGAAAGAAAAACAAGCAAACTGAAAAGTGCGACAAAGAAATAAGTAAATTCGCTTTTACTTTTTATTTTTAGAGGGAGAGAGAACAATATAATAGAATACAAATAGCCAGAGATAACTATGAGAGTGATGAGTTAAATCAAAATAAAACAAAAATGGAAAATAATAATCAAAGAAGAAAATGGAAAATATTGAGTAAATATAATAAAAAATGAAAATGAAAATAAAAACAGTGACTTGAGGAATTTACCGGCGCGGTGAATTTCGAGGAGACAAAATTCACGTAGATTGTTCATACAAATCATAGGGGGCCCACAAGGAGTCGAGTGGACACGGCTGCTTCGAGTCGATTCGAAGCCACGGCTTGCCGCTGCCGCTCCAGTGGAGAAGACTCACCGGACCGGGGTGGAGGTCACGGCAGCTCCCCCTCACATTATCCCCTCCAAGACCGTGTTGATTCCACCTGTGCTTGATCGGCGCCACTCGTCCGGCGAAAACCAAGAGAAATGGCGGAAGCGAGCCGAGTTCGTAAATACGGCTTGGGCTCGTCTTTTGTATATCCATCCACCGCTCGATGCTGCGGGTGTACCCAAACCGCCTCCATTTACTCAGATCTATTACCATTACGCCGGTATTGAAATAACAAGGATCTCTACCGGAGAACACGCCGGAGAATTCCCGGTCAGACCAGAAATACTCGGTGAAGTATTTGGTGAAGTTTGCGTGGCAATATTCTGGCGCGCCTATAGTCTTCTTCCCCAAGCTTGTACTCCAAAGCTTCGAAATATCATCGACTAGTACGAGATCCGAATCCAAGTAAATCACCCGTTTCACACATGGCTCCAGAAGATCAGCCAAGTAATTTCTAGCATAATTTAACGGCTGTTCTAGAGCTTGCCTCACGGAACTTGAAATCAGGCTCCGGACCCGTTCCGGATTGAAGAAGTAAACTTTGAACTTCAACTCCGGGAAAGTGGATCCCACTAAGGTTTCGAGGCCATTTTCAGATACAAGGAAATGGAAGAACACATTTTCTGGACACTTTGAATGCTGAAGAATTGAATAAACAGCAGCAATTGAACCACGTAAATATTCAACATCAAGAGTAATCGCTACATGGACCAAAGAGGGATCGCACGCTCCAGATTTTCCCAACGTTGATGAGCGGCATTCATCGGCATTGCGAAAAACAGGGGATTTTCTGAAGGAAATTTTGTCGACTGAATTTGATGATGTAGGAAAACGGAGATAATAATCCATATTAGACCTAATGGCTTCCGCAGGAGGGAAAGATTGAAGAGAAGGGGAGAGTACAATCATCATCATTGCTGCAGAGAAAAATCCAGAAAATCTTATAATCCACAACATTTTTGTTCCTCTATAAAACAATCTCCAATTCTTGTCATGCTTTTTTCTCCATGATTTGAAGTCGAAACTATTGGAGGAAAACGAAGAGAATAGGAAGGGTAGTGTTCCCTTTAGGTCCGCCAGAGTGAAGGGCAAAATGACAAAAACCACAATCCCAATAACAATTATGCTTTCCTTTCTGTAATTTTTCTTCTTGCCGTGGATGTGAAGCTAATAGGTTCCATCATAGAGAAAGTGAAGAAAGAATCAATTTATTTACAGAATGGAAGTTCAATATGTAAATACGAGCTTGCAGTCCTCACTCACTCTCTTATGGAACTACGAGCTTGCAATCCTCACTCATTCTCTTCTCTATATATACACATACATACATGTATCTCTGTTTCCTCTTTGGAGAAGATGCAGAGAGAATTTGGGGAGGGTTTTTTTAACCTTTTTTTGGGCTTTTGTTCGTTGAGTTTTCCACTGTAGAATGCCATGATCTGTAATATTTTAGATTTTTATTTTCTTTAATGATTAGATTAATATAAAACGTGATTGGATTAACTTTTTCCCCTGAAAACAGAAAATAAATAAAGTAATTGTATGAAGGGGAACTGTAGAGGCAGCTGTCCCAATGACATTTGCCTGCCAGCACGTCCATACAAGAAACAAATCCTACACATTCTTCATAAATTTTTTAATGTGATTTTTCCATAAATATTTTAGGACACTTTTAGAGTTTTCTTTTATTTATTCATACACTCCCCCCAACAACCAAACCCTCCTATTTAAAAAAATGGAAAATAAAATTTGTTATAGAGTCATAAATCAATTCTCCAAAGTTTCTGTCTTGTTCAATAGACGAAGATGATATGAATTTCATTCGAGTATACAGTGACTTGAACATGTAAGTTTTTGAATCATAAATGTGATGGGTAGAGATAGAATAGATGTAAAAATATCTTCTATATGACGTAATAGTAGGTGCATGCATTGTTTTTGTGACCAAAAGAAAGTGAGATCAGCTGTCATGGTCATGCAATACGTACAGTGGTAATTCGTCAAGGGCGGAGCCTAGTAAGGAGCAGGGTGGGCTTGAACTTCTATGCTCAATTTTTTATTTTTTTTTATTTTTTTTTAGTTATAGAATAAGTCCAAATCCAAGAGAGAAAGCCCAAAATACCAATATGCCCAAGTCTAGCGTCCAGGTCCAGCCCATTCCCAAAAATTGAAACCTCGTTCGGTCGTTCCTCTTCCTCAAACAACTCCCTCTGCTTCTTAATTCGTCACACTTCGCAACCTCCGCCTCCGCTCCCCTACACCGTCTCCGGCACTTCGCAACCTCCACCTCCGGTCGTTCGTCAGTCCTCACCAACTCCATCCTTCGTAGTCGCCAATTGGTTCAGCCGTTCAGAACTTCGATCCCATCTTCACAGCCTCCGCCTCGCAGTCGCCGCTTACAATTATCAGCTGCCCCCTCAGGTTCAAAAGCTAGTCTCACACCTCATCTGCTCTCTTCCATCTCCTCCAGCATCCGCCTCTACTGACTGCTCTCTGCCTCTCCAGCTTGGTTCTGACAAAGAAAAATATGATATATCCATTGGTTTACAAACTTTTGACTTTAGCAATGATTCTACCGGTTGCTTCGCTACTATGGAGAAAGTCTTTTCTGCAACGAGCATTGCAAAGAATAGATTGCGTAATCGGATGGGTGATCGGTGGATAAATGATAGCACAATTGTTTATGTAATCGATAATGAAGTTATTGTACAATGATATCAAAGTATGAAAACTCGAAAAGAACAAGTGTAACTTATAAATTATGTCATTTTTAGTATTATCGTAATATTTTTTTATATTTTTATTATCATTACATTTATGACAAAAACTCGACATTTAATATCGATAAATTGTGCCTACCCTGACAAAAATTCCTGGCCCTGCCCCCTGTAATTAGTTGTCATAGTTCTCCTCTTTTAAACTCATTCTACATTTCTTAACATGGTGATTTGATATATGACAATAGTGATCTATGTCTTCGTAATGTGTAGGCATAGTGGTCTTAAAATGTGCAATCATACTACATGTACATCATTATTTACATTGTGTCACGTGCCAACATATCATTAGACAACTTTAAAAAAAACACTTTTCGCACCACAATTTTTTAAAAGCATGGGTGATGTCAAAAACAAAGCAAGTCAAAGAATGTATATTTAGCATTATAGTAAAATGTATAGTCTAAGCCTTTGGTTGGGCTCCATTTTAATGTGATTTCAAGAGAAAATGTATTTTGAAACAGTGGTTTATTATAAAACGTGTGGTTAAAAGATAAAGAAAAATTTTAGGATTACGTATAATATTATTTGAATAGTATCATTTGTATATACTGGAGTTATATAATAATTTACATATAGATTAGATGTAAAATAAGAGTGAAGAAAATTCATTTCTTAATTTAATTGAAGAAATTTTGATTAAATCATATCTTACCACATCATCTGTATGTAAATTATTATGTAAGTCATTAAATACATATAGCACAAATGATATTATTTTAAGGAAGAATGCACAGTTGAAAATGAGTTTTAAAAAAAATGTATTTTGAAAATAATGGAGTCCAATGGCTAAAATTGGTTTAGATTAAGTTAATTGATCCCATATACAGACACCTAAGAGATTAAGCCCCTGTTTGAACCATATTAAAATTTTCATTCTAATTTTTCTACTCATTTTCAACCACACATTCTTTAATAAAATAATATTTTTCATCACGTCAATTACTTTTTCTTCTTTTTCAACCACACATTCTCCATTAATTTACTATTCTAAAATACATTTTTTCAAAATAATGTGGCTCAAAAATCAATTGTAGACTAGCCAAGTTCTTATTTCGATTAATTTATTCTTCACTTGAAAGAATTTTGGGAAAGAATATCATTCCAAAGCAGAGAGCCTTTTCTATTTTGCACTTAATGGTCTACGAAGTTTAGCTAGACAAGCCCACTTAAGATTAATTAGTACTATCAACATGTGAAACATTACAATTATTCTCCATGTACAGAAATTAATTTCACAGAGGCTCATCAAAATACTCACATGAGTGAACCCCACCATGGATATATGTGTGAGCGCGCGCGGGAGGCTCATTAATGTGTGGAAATTGCTTCTGTGCATGAAGTATGATTCAAAACATTATATAAACTGTCCATAATATTGTATGTTTTGTCTATAAAGAGCATTATCACGTAGATTATGTGCTCACATTTGTAGACTTGAAACATGAAACATGCTAAACGCGAAAATTATTGCAGAATACAAGCAAAATGGAATCTCAAGTTTGGTGGACTAACATAAGCATCTTTCGCGTTTCGATTAACCTAAGTTGTCGGTGGCATTAAAGTTAGAAGCTTTAAAATAATGTGATACAATCCCTGCCAACATATTACAAAATAATTAATTTTCAGAAGGCCCACATTTATAGTTTTGTTCTTGTAAATCCTCAGTTACCACTATTGCCGTCAATTTTTTACAGCTATAAGGCCAATGGCCATGCTACTGAAAAATGAAAATAAAATACGTTTTATTTTTTGCACATTTTATTCCATGGTTATTGTTAAAAGTTACAACAGAGGACAGATCCAATTGCGAAAAAAATAATAATAATTAAATTGATCTGAAACTTTGTGAATTGACGATAATAGCATTAATTATTACCGTCGGCATACAATGCCGGAGCCAATTCTGGCGGCATCACGAGGCACCAATTGACCTTGCGCCATGATAATCGATTTGTAGATCTCAACAATCATCCTTTCATCATACTCCTTGATTGGTCTCAATCCGTATCCAGTCACTCCATCTCCGGCGTATCCGCCGGAACATCCGGTGCTGATCATTCTCGTGTTCGCGAGTTTCATCATCATATTCACGTATGCATCGCGTAATCCGCACAGAAACTTCTTCGGCGTGAATCGGAGCTTGAGCTTAAGCCTTGGAGTCAATTTTATCCTCCAGAACCGCCGTCGACGGCTATTTCCATCGGAAGCAGCTAGCTCAACCGCACGTGATTTTCTTCCGCGGCCGCCGGCAGTTCCATTTAGCCTCTCGTATCCCTTCCTTCGCCAGTATCGAGTAATTCTTCTGTACGCGGTGACTGATACTCCTTCCATTCTACTTTTTTGTTTAATTTTTCTCTAACTCTCAAAAAGAGAACGAGATTATGTACCGGCAGTGAACGGAATTTTCATGTTTGGATATAAAAAGGAAAAAACAAAACGGGTGGGAGTTTGGGAGTAGAGGCTGTTGAGTGTTGGGATATTAATAGGAAGAAGGTTGCGCCAGTAGCTAATAAATGCTACGGGTTAAACTTTTATCTTTATGAGATTTGGTAAATCGATTCTTTCTTGAATTGGTTGGATGGTAGGTTGGATTATTTACTTTGCAATCTCATATCTTATTTTTATTTTCTTATTTACACCGAAAAATATTTTTTATAGAAAGATATGTGGTTGAAAATTAGTAGAATAATGAGAATGAAAATTTTAATTTGGCGGGCTCTACTTTTACCTCCTTTGAGCATTGTCAAACATGCCACGACTGGTGTGATTGAATTCCGATAGAACGTAATCTTAATACTTAAATTACTTGAATATGTGAAATAATAACTTTCAAAAAGAAAAGACTTAAAATTGTATTATTCGTGTACTAAAATTAATTATTTATTAGTTAGTGCAACATCAAGGTATTTTCACAAATTAATGATAATAAATGACTTTTTGACTATTAAATTTAAATGTAGATCATTCTTCTTGATTTCGAAAAAATAAGAGCTCGTTCTCTTTGATATTTTCAGTTTTCAAAAACATTGAAAACATATTTACTTACCTATTTTCAAAAACAAATTTTCAAAAACAAATTTAAAATTTACAAAGAAAATAGAAAACGCCAAAAAAGTCGTTATAACTGTTTTCAATTAAAGCCAAGACAAAACTTCATTTTTTTTATTTTTGAAAATAATTTTTCAAAATGACAAAAAGAACACATTTTCAGCAATCTCAAAATGAACAATCAAAACACAAAACACAAAATAAATTCAAAACTCAAAACTAAAAACAAAAAATTGAAACACAAAAAGAACCGCCCCTAAAGTTTTCAACACAATAAAAAGTTGCTTAAAAGTATAGCCAAACATGATATAAAAATACCCCATGATGCATGGTTTGTGGTTTGAACGCGCAAAACCGTGCCTTTTCTGCCATGCACATGAAATGCAAATAATACGTTTGTATTATAATTTAATCATTATTTTTTTCCCCCTTTTAAGAGAGTCAAGCATGACTCCATTAGTACAATTATTGGTGGTGCGGTTACGCAATATTCCACGAACTATATGATAACGGCGTTTCAACTTTTCCTAATCCAACAACAGCCAAATACTTCAAAAATAACAAAACCAAGCATGAAACATATTTACCATAAGTTTAGCATAATCATCAGAGGCTTAAAAGTCATTACCTTCAAACATAAACTTGCAACCTAAAATAAGCAAAACCCAAACTCATACTAATAGATTGAACGAACAAACTTAACTTTCCTAGATCAAACTACCGCATACTCATCAATTTTGAGCCCTCTTTGCAGCAGCAGGCCTTGATCCAGATTTCACCATTTTACGAGACACCTTCTTCGTTGGAGTCGCAGCCTTTTTATTCATTCCTTCGGGACTCTTATCCTGTCAAAGACGACGTTTGAATGAATACATATATAACAAGTCCAGCTTCCAGTTCCAACACTCATTTATGAAATTTATGTGCATAAAATTAATTTAACATAAGGAACGTGTTGAAGGCAAGATTTAACCTGACTCATTTTCTTCAATTTCCCTTCAGTAACAGATCCCTTCACATTCTTTTTCCCCATTAGTTTCTTCTTCAAAGCCTCTGGAGTTTTAACCTGGCTCAACCTCTTCATCTTCTTCGCATTTTCATCGTCTTTTTTCGCCTCCTCTTTGCTAGAACCAGCAGTTTTTGTTGTCACATTCTTGACGGGTTTCTTCTGGGTTTTGTTTTCAACTGAATTTGCAGGCTTTTTCACTTTCTCTGAAGGGGAGATCTTGTAGGAGTTCTTCACTTTGACAAGCTTTTCTGATTTCACGAACCTTTTTAACTGGGCCGAGAGAATTTTCTTGAAATTTGTTGGGAGACTAGCAGTGTAATTCACTTCGATGAATTTTGCTATTGCGGGTTGGCTCGAACCAGCGCGATCCTTCATTGTCGTAATGGCTTCACTTATCATCTGAACCAAAAATAAATCATTACAAAAATTGACCAGTAAAATTTTGAGACAATTATGAAGAAAAATCTGAAAAACAGAGTACCTGAAGGTATGGTGGGTGGAGGTTTGAAGGTGATGAACTGGAACGGGAAGTCTTTGTTGTGGAATTCTTCTTTGAAACGGCCATTGCTGTCGTGAATAGCTGAATTTTCTGGGAGAATATGCAAGTGAAAAGAGAAGGGAAATTTTTCTGCTTTAACGAGAAAATTTCAATTTCAAATTTTTACTCAGCGGAATTTTTTTGAAAATAAGGGTTATGTTCATAAGAAGGCTAATTTTTCCCGCCTAAACATTAGAAAAGCGGTGGGAATTGTGGGTTCGTGGGTTATGCAATAAACGGTTGGAGGATTCATGGGTTAATGGGTATGGATATTATTTAGGTTAAGCCCATTAAACGAAAATCAATTCGATCATAGTGATATAAAGCCCGCATGGTTCCTTTTGTGTAAAGGAGTTAAATGGGCTGAGTGGAGCCATTCTGCTTGACCCACCATGCGAGCCAACTCGTGCTTGCATATGAGTCAAGCCGAGTGCAAGCTGGTTCAATTTCAATACCTTGGCTCGACAAAACCCGCCGAATCGCCCCTTGGTAGGGTGAGTCGAGCTGGTCGCGAGCCACTTGTGACATTTTTTTGCTTATAAACGTGATTAGCTGAATTTTATTTTTCACGATTGAAATTAGTAGTGTGAACTTGATTTTGAAATGTACACAGAGATGTTAGGTTGATTTTTTTCGACATGTAAACAGTACAGTCCCAACATGCTTGGCTACCTCTATAGCTGAATTGAGGTATCCGTGTGTACTTAGGTTTTTTATTTCAAAAATTAAAATAAAAAACTCATGCAGTTTTAGGGGAAAAAAAAAAAACTCTATGGAGCTAAAAATGAATATAGAAATAGGAAAATACACATGATTTGTTTTTTAATTTCTAACTCTTTATCTCTCTGTCGATGATAATGGGATAAAACTCGAGAATGTAGCGGCCATCAATATTCAATGCACATGCTCCCATTTCTAATTTCTAACCCCACCCCCTCTTTTCAACTTTGCTTCCCTTTCCATTCCACCAACTTGCACTTTAAATCCTTCACATTTAATCAGAATCTCTGTGGATTTCTCTCTTTTTCATCAATAATTTCTAGCCCCTTCGTCAATGGATTCTCTTCATCTCTTCTTGTTTACACTTGTTTTCAGTTCCTTGTGTGATTTTTCTCAAGAAATGTCTACTGTAACTGCAATGAAGAAAGATCAAGTTTCCTGCACAATGTGTTCTTCCTGTGACAATCCATGTCAACCCATTTTTTCTCCTCCACCACCATCAAGTGTGCTCAATTATCCTCCTCCACCTTCAACACCCAATGGTGTTGGTGGTACTGGCGGTGTATATTACCACTCACCACCTCCTCCAGCTAATCCATCTTATTATCCACCACCGTCCAGTGGCGGTGGAGCATATTATCCACCTACAAATCCTTATGGTTACACCACTCCGCCTCCACCTAACCCTATTCTTCCATATTTCCCTTACTACTACTACAACCCAACACCAGCTTCTCCTCATTCGGACTCCAAATCCGTGCAACTGAAAACTCACCCCACTGTTTTTTCCCTCGTTATTATTCTCTCTCTTCTCCTTTTCCTTTGAATTCCAAAAATAAAACCAAACACCTATATTATTATTTTCTTGTAATTTCAAACCTCATTTTCAGGTTTACAAATTGCAGAGATGACGGCGACAACAAGAAGAAGAAACCGGGAATGTAATTCGTATGGACAAAGAGGATTTCTCTATGTAATTTTCTCCTTTCTATTATTCATTATTTGTAGAATAAAATGTCCAGAAAACATTTTTCAGTTTCAAACTGTATCCAAAATATTCTCAAATTTGTTATTTTTATTTTTTCTTCATGTGGCGGTTGTATTACCAGAAATTGAGATTCGTTTTGGATGTGAGTATGGACTGCCGCACATGCTATTCGTCAATTTTTCTATCAACTTTTTCTTCTTATACAGAGAGTCAGCGAGAAAAATAAATGGAAATAAGTGATGATGGGCCATTGGAGTAATTAATTTGGTGACAAATCGATGGCTACCTCAATAAATTTGCAGTGACAACATGTTAGTTGACCCTATTATTTCCTAGAATAATTCACAGGGTGTTGCGTTGCATTTTCTGTCTTTGTTTGTTGTGTCGAAAATCAATGAAAAATTGTCTAGTATTTTTTTGTAAAAATTCTGTAAAAAAAATTTCTTTGCCTATGACATAACTGTATTTCCTAAGCTTAATTCTTCTTCTAATGGATACTAGAAAGATAGACTCCGATTATTTTGTATCCCTTCAACAAGTTTAGTGTGATTATCTTGAGTGACAAAATTTAATCTTATCTTATTATGGTAAGAAAGTATTCTTGATTCTTGTTCGATAGTAGGTGAATCTCCCAAAAAACACTCAATAAGAGACAAGTGGGTTGATGGGTTCTAGACAAGTAGGTTGACGAGTTAAAACATGCAACTTGTATTAATCGGGTATTTTATAGGGTCGTTTGTGTCGTTGAAGGACAATCAAATCATTGAAGATTGAGAAATGTCAACGTTGTTTTTAAAATCAATGAGTTGGGTCTGAGTCTAATAATAACCCTAAGTACATCCACTTAAGGATGATTAGTAAGCTTACTGGATCTCCGTGGCTAAACCACGTCAGTTTTCGAAGAAGATTCTTTTTTAATTTAGGTAGTGATACAGATTTGGTACAAAAATCCTCCTGGAGAATTCGATTGATATAACATTTTTCTCCATCTTAATTTCGTAATCGAAATCATTTTCTAATAGAAGGAAAGACAGTATTTTGAAATTGATGGAATAAATGTCATAGGACGTCTTTAGCAAATTGATATTTTTCAAGCACAAATCAACTATATTTCATTAAATGGATTTCACTGCATAATGATAAATACTTCCATAGGAAAAAGCTCCTTAGAGGATTCTAGATACAAGTCTGCAAGATCTCATAACATGCAGGAATCCTGTGGAAGATGCTAAAATGTTACATTTTTGTGGATAATTCTAGCAATTGCTTAAGATAAATCTCTATCCATTTCAAGTAGGTATGGGAGTGTAAATAGACATTAGGGTGATTTGCTTATTGAAATAATCACAATCTCTTACTAACATAGGTCAAGAGTCAAAACTCAAAGTTGATTCATATATAGTAAATAAGAAATGTAATTAGAGTAATAATACAACCATACTACTTAATCAAGAATGGTTTTAACTGAAGATTAAAACAAAAAATGTACATCTTCATCAATGTCCTCCTCATTAAACTTTGCACAAGCTCCGGAGTATGATAAAGAAGCAAAATTTTCTACACAAAATAGAGAAAAAAATTAGCAATAAAAGAAAGTGTACGAATAATAAATATAAAATAATAAATTCTACCATGAATATCAATCCAAAACCAATCCCGAGCACACATTAAAGCTTCTAAAGTCTTCGGGTGAAGCCTATTTCTATGTGGACTCACAAATCTACCACTTGTACTAAACGCCGACTCAGATGCCACAGTAGATACTGGAATGGCTAATAAATCTCTAACAACTTTCTGTAAAGTCGGATATTTTATTGAACTTACTTTTCACCATGTCAATAAATCAAAATCATCTACCCTTAGCAATACTGGCTCGTTTAGAAAAATATCAAACTCTATTTTTACATTATCAGCGGTAACAGAATGGCTAACAAATTTATCAAAACCAGCCATGCAAAAATGCTTTCCAACAGTAGTAGACGACTCTTATTGCGAAGATAATGAAGAGTGAGATGTATTTTCTGTTGAATGACGTGGTCTTTTATACTTTTTGAGCAACTTATGACAAAATGCTTTAACCTTTTTAACCTCTACCTATGCTTCATCTCCAAAGATCAAAGGGAAATAATATTCAACTAGTTTTATCTTGTATCTCTGATCTAATATAGTTGCAATAGCTAGAATTCTTTTCATGCTACTCCAATATTTGTCAAACTTTTCATTCATGCTTGACGCCATCCATTTGATTTCGTCACAAGATGATGTGCTCCAATCACGGATCGCCAACTTTATGTCACAAATATTTGGAAAGTACAGATTGGCGGTAGGATATTTTGTACCTGAAAATAATTTGATTCATAAAATATCTCCAACTTATCACAAATATCCGTAGCCAAGGTCCAATCACTCTCATTGGTTATATATTGAGGCTTTCTTTGTCCTAGACGAGAAAATAGTTCTTTGTAAATTAAAGTAGTATGAATCATTAAATACGTGAAGTTCCATCGACTGTGAGTAGAGACAACAAGTCTTGAGAGCAAAGAAATCTGAGTCTTGAGACTTGGAACAAAAACTTTTGACATCTTTTGGATAAGTTTTGACATCTTTTGGAACAACTTGCATTATTGAACGTATAATCATCTTTTAGCTAGCCTAGCCTCCTCCATCCCTCCAGACTCTCCTTATACCACCATATTTCAAAATTTATACCCTTTCTTAATGATAAACACATTCTTAATGATCATGTTCATTACAAACATTAAATTCACTAAAAACCCATAAACAAATTGTTCAAATCGCCCAACATACACAAACAAGATAATTCTCATAACCAACCAAAACACACAAATCTACTGAATGCAGTGTTGAAATATGAAATCAAATTTGAAAAAGAAAAAGGGTACCAGCCGCGCAAAAGGAAACCTTCTCTTCACATATTTCAATGGTATAAAATTGAAATTCACCAAAACAAAACTTAAATTATAGACTAACATGTTCTTCTTCCATCTAATTTGAGTTGAATTTGAATATTTTAAATTCTTGGAATGATCCGTAGAGAGACGGCGTCATGGCGATGGAATCGGCTGCTATTTCAAAGTGTGATATAATGATAATTGGGTTAGGTTATAAATGAATTGGATTGGACTTTTGGAATGGGCTTAATTTTTTAACTGGGCTTGTCCCAAAAAAAAAAAACTAAAATTACCCAAATAATTTTTTTTTAAACTGGTAATCAGTTAGGGGCGAGGCACCGTCGCTAAATATCATACCCGCCCCACCTTGAACCGGGTCATTAAAATCAAAACCATAACCACCTCATTGCACCATCGGTTCGATTTTTTTCGCTCCATTCGATTCGGTTAACCGCGATTTTTGATTTTAACAGTTTGAATTGCCCTCCCTAAAACAAACCACGAGCTGACTCGGCTCATGAGCTCGTGGCTCGTTTCTCATTAGCTATGAGCTCGTGGGTTTAAAGGCTCACTGCCATGACTATGTGCATCTCAATATATTGTATCAATTTTATAGTACTACCATTGTATTAATTTATAATTAAGAATATTATTATACTTATATAGCCAAAAACAAAGAATGAATTTGTTAAAAATAATTATGAAAAACAAATGTATCCCTCTGTTTGAGCTTATTATATAAAAACTCATTTTTCTTTTCTCAAATTTATTTTCAATTATATTTTTTTCAATAAAATAATTTTATATGTAAACCCACCCCCACCCCCTCCCTTTTTTTTAATTTTTAACCATACATTCTCCAAATAAATATTATTACAAAACTCAATTTTTACAAAAATAAAAATAAAAATAAAGCTTAAATATAACTTAAAATGAATTCACTGCATAATACTGATTTCCATAGGAAAAAGCTCCTTCAACTCTATAAGATTCCATAATAGTGTAGGAATCTCGTGGAAGAATGCTAAAATGTTACATTCGAGTGAAATTTTTAGAGGATTAGTCTTAGCAACTGCATAAGATAAATCTCTATCCATTCCAAGTAGGTGGGAGCATAGATAGATATTAGTCCATCTGTTAATATCCAAGTGAGGAGAGGTCGATATGTAGAGACGGTTAGTGTGAGTGCAATAAATGATCGTACAATTCTTTATCGATTTTCTTATTATTTGCTTTTGGATATATTCAAGTGGTGTCATTTAACACACTTGTGAGTAGGGGCGGGCATGGATTGGTGGGTTCGATTTTCTGGAAAATTCGAAAATTGAATGATAATAATTTTTTTTTTTTTCCCTTTATGTTTGGTGCATCTTACTATATGGTATCAATTTTATAGTACTGTGTAATGCAATTGTACTAATTTGTAATTAAGAATATTGTTATACTTATGATACCCAAAAACAAAGAATAAAGTTGTTAAAAATAATTATGAAAATACAAATTTAACCCATGTTTAGTCCTACTATCTAAAAAATTATTTTTTGCTCAAATTCCCAATCACACATTCTTCCAATTAATTTTACGCGTAAATTCAAAAAAAATTCTCACTCGTTAACCACAAAAAAATAAAAAATAAAAAAAATTGGAGCTTCATAGCAATAACTTATAAAAAAACAGATTTAATTTATAAATTATGAAAAACGGGAAAAAAAAAATATAGATAAAAATTTGTAAACAGCAAATAGTATAATTGCCCCTATGTGCATCCTGAAATTAAAAACCCAAACTCCGTGTGCTGCATTTCACAGTTTTAATTAAATCGCTGCCTACTAAACTTTATACATGATTACTACTTGCTCATTGAGATATACACAATTACTGAATGCTCACTAAACTATTCATGAGTTTACCCATTCATCACTGAAGTCAATTCCATCTATACAGCTAGAAAAAATATCTACATGATGGATGATATGACAAACAGAATATGAATAATATACGCGTCATCTAAAAAATATATTAATTTGTAAATAAGTAAAAATAAAATTACAATCAAACCCACGTTTCTTTCTTCTCCATTCAAACTCCAATATTTCAATCCAAATCACAGTCCACCCAAATTCAAAATCACATTCCTCACCAATTGATCAAATGTTCATCCAAAATCACTTTCTTCCCTAAATTGCATTCCTCCCCAATTCCAATCCTAGGTAAGTTCCATCTACATCTTCAATCAATTGAAATCTTCACTAATCACATTTTACCCCCAAATCCATCACGAACCCTAGATTTTTTCACTTAAAACATAGCCAAAACAAAATTTAAAAAAAATATGATAGTGAAAGAATCTCTTTTGCAGACTATGGAGGAGGGACCACAAGGTAAATTATTTTTTTATTTTCACATCACGTTTCATTGATAAGAAATGGAGAAAATTATCAAGGGCAGGTGCCAATTCGAATGAGGAATCCTCTGTTTCTGAGCAAATCCCAAGTGGAGAAATATGTTTAAAAACCCCCCAAATGAACTCCATTTGAGGAAAAGGAAAGCTGTTTCCAAAGGAAAGCCCAAGGAAGATTCATCAACTTCAGCTGAGGAATGGCTATTTTGTCAGAATTTATCACAATCTATTTGATGATGACACTGTGCAAAAGCCAAGCAATCAAAGCCTCAAGAAATTAGAAACGACTTGGGGAAAATTTTCAAAGAGGATTGGGAAAAATTAGACTTGCTAAGCTAGAGGAGGAAAATAACGATACTTGAATTTTTTTGGGAAGAAAGCACTATTAATTGAGTGGGTAATATCCAACTTGTCAAAATTTAACGGAGTTAGTCACCATGTAAGAAATTCGTCTTCCACGTAGATATTTTTGCTTAGTTGGATGAATGAAAGTGAAATCGGTGATGGATGTGTAATTTTTTTTAGAAGTGGGTGAGCAGACAGAAACTTTTTATTTTTGGATGAGCAAATAGTAATCGGATGCAAATGTGAGTAATTGATGATTTAATTAGCTCACATTTCACACAACCATGTCAACTTTGAAAGACATTCTCACCAAGCAGCCAGTGGCTGCGACGATCCATTTAACAATTTCGACGAGCGGCGCCTCCCATGGGTCAATCTGATGGCCTAATTATTGATAACAAGGGTTTATTCTTGGATGATTTTTTTGTGTTTAATGCTTTTCAACATAGATCAATAACAAGGGTTCTTTCTATTTACTAGGCTCGATTATTGATCTTCTATGACTTGCTAATTATGAACATAGATCGATCTAATAAACTTCATAACAAGGTTCTTTCTTTGGCCTAATTATCGATGTTGTATGAATCGCTATTGTTGGTTTGATACTGATGTTACCAAAAATTGTACCTGCTAATTTTCGAGCTTAACGATTGAGAATGAGCACGAACGAGATCTTCCGGTATCTGAAACAAAGGCGTCGAAGTGTGTCCTCGTCGCCCTTCCGATGCTTAAGTCAGAGAAGGAATTTGAGAGAATATATGCTGAGAATGATGTTAAAAACGTGCCTTAATAATGAATTTGGATGATGCATTTATGGAGGTGAGTGGTGTAATCTAAGTAGAATCATAATGTTGAGATTCGTAGGAGTTCTACCATGATTTGAAGTTGCAATTGTCTGATTCTGTAATTCCCAAGTGTTTGGATTGGGATAGAATTCTGGTGGTAGAGTCCTCTTAGCACCAGGTATCACAATAACAGTAGGACTTTCCTTTATGGAGTAGGTTCAGTCTTGACATAGAGTAAAACCCGAATAAATCACGGAGGTGCATGCTCGAGGAGGGATAATCCTGAGGAGATCATGGGGAATCCCGTAAAATGGGCCCTCTCATCCTCGGGGTTGGAGCTCGGGATGAACTCCTATATTGGGATAATCAGATACTAATAATGAAAATCATCCCAAGTGTAAAGCATTTTATGGATAAAAAAATCAACTTCAGAAAAAATTAGTAAACAAAATTTATAACTCTTAGTAATAGATTTATTAATGAAGCAGTGGGTTGGAGAAAATTAAGGACATCTGGAGGGTTGTGGCATCAAATTAATTGAATCTAGCCACAAGATTCACCTATTCTTTCGTTTGATTCACTGGCCTATACATTTTCTCAGTTGAAAGCACCTAAATGTCCTTGATCCTTGTATCATTTCAATTAGTTTTCAGGCCATAGTAGTCCATTTATGTGAATTTAAGGAATATTTATTAGTACATGTCCATTCAAGAGGTAGACTACACTAAGAATTCATAGAAATAAAAGTAGCGCTCTTTTCTCGCATCTCGACCTTGCATTTTGTAGGGAGAGACAGGAGCCGTATGAGTTGTTGGATATGGCAAACAATAACATTGAGATCAAGAAGCCAAAGAAACGAGCCTTCAACTTCGTCAAGGTGGCATTCCTTATGTTCAAGAATCGATCCAATGACAAACCTAAACAGATTACTAAATCGACCCAGGCTTCAAATGGAAATTGGAAGAAGTTTGTGGGATCAATGAGACCTTTGCATCTCCAAGACGACGATCCACCACCGTCCCCATTTCCATCCACCTCACCTTTTTTCCAGGAAATTATCTGCCTGAGTGCCTCTCCCACACCTTCCTACCTTTCAGGTGATACCATGAGCCAATATGCTTCTGCAACCAACCTTTGTGAACTCGACAACCCTGTCGAGAGTGACATGAAGGATGATGGTCGTGATGAGGTATTCGATTCCCTCACTGGAGATGAAATGATCGATGTGAAAGCCGAGCAGTTCATCACTGAATTTTACCAACAAATCAAGCTTCAAAACACCCCTGCTTTTTGCATCTAAGACATTTCATGGCCACTTTATTCCCACTTTTTGTAGCTAATAATCACTTATCTACTATATAATAAATATTTATGCATTAAGTTTAGATCTAAGGACGGAAATCAATAAATGAAGGCTAGATTTAGTGTGAACAATATTTGGTATTTCAGAAATTAGGATGATGATTATTTACAAGTTCAAAACGAGTGTAATCTTTTCTGTCAGAAGCTGATGAAAGAATAAATTAAC